>CATIWQ010391925.1:0-12819 GCA_949673415.1 Euphorbia schlechtendalii
GCAGCAATATCAGTATCAAAAAATAAGACCTTCAATGGTAAAAATAGACATATACGTTTGAGACACAACGTTGTGAAGCAATTGCTAAAAGATGGAGTGATATCCATAAATTATGTGAGGTTAGAAGTGAACTTGGCCGATTCTCTGACTAAAGCAATTAGACAAAAATTAGTCCAAGAAACATCAGAGGGGATGGGACTTAAGCCAATATGAAATTAGCAAAGATGGGAACCCAACTTACGTGATTGGAGATCCCATGAAGTAAGTTCATATGGGTAATAACAAGTCTTTGTTAGTTCTGCTAGCACAAATTAGTACAAAATATTGTCCAAATCCTAGATGTGAGAAAGTGCTATGTTGCATATTTTGAGAGGATGAGTTTAAAGAACTCTTAATGAATTTCATAGCTCTTATGAGTGGTGTATAAAGTGCAATATATACTTGATGAAATCACCTATGTAAGTGTGAAGTGGGGCCGCTTTTATGAGATATTAGCATTATCTCTAGAGCACTTATGAAAGGCCAGGCGCGCGCATGGCCTATTTGCGCAAAACCGCGCTGTCAGAGAGAGCACCTTGGTATAGTGCGATATGGTAAAATCCCTATTTCACAGTAGCACTTATTTGGTTCATAGAAACTTTACGTTTCACCAGATATTCCGTGGATTAAATTTTATCTATCAAGTATTGGTTCATAGTCCAAAAGACACCAATGCCATGCATTATATGTCAAACCTGAGATATCCAGAAAACTTTTCAAATTTTTTTTTTCAAACCTCTTTTGAAAGTAGTGGGAATTGTTGGAAAACTTGATGTTTTAAGTTACTTTCAAAAGACCTTTTATCCCACACGGGAAATTTAAAGTATACGGTTTTAGTTTATATTGAGTTTTCCTTTATGGGCTTGTAAGTTGTGAGAGATACTAGGTGGGCTCTCGCGCACATGAGAGAAATAGCCCGAGGCCGTTTCTAGTGCAAATCGTCCGATCTCCCCCCCCAACGGCGTGGGCGATAGAGCCCATAAGCGAAACCTTTTATTATTTTTCTGAGAAAATAATATATTTTATATGGTTTATAGTTTTGGCTTTCAAAATTCTTTACCCATAACTGATGGTTTTAAGAGCTTTTATTTATCAACAGCTATTTTCCACTTAAATGCTAAAGCATTTTTCCTTAAATGCCAACAGCTATATTTCAACAGCCATTTATTTTATTGCCTATATAATACTGTCTTTCATAAGCTGTTTTGACATATACAGTTTAAAATACACGAATTGTGATCTCTGGTATTCTTGTTTTTCTAGATATAAACATAGTCTCTCTATTCCTGTTCCATCTCTGTTTATATAGAGGTGAAGGGGTGGTTCAATCCTGGAAGAAACTATCGAAGTATCCTTCAAAGACAATGCCTAGCACGGCTCCACTTTGTTTACACCACTGCTTCCTCTTTTGTTCTTCAGGTTCGGCACGTGTACCAGGATTTCTCAGCGTATATTCTCAACAACATTCCTTTATATTTTATGATTCTTTTAAAACTTTTTGTTTCAAATGCACGCTTATTGTAACTTTTTATAGTTGCAATAAATAATGTTTTTTTTCTCAAAAATAAAAGTATATCGTATAAGATCAGAGATCATCACAACCTAATGAATGTGGATAATTGTAAAATTATGTTAGAATCTATTGAAGAATTAATTGTCTTAGCTAATGAGTGGACAACATGTTCAAAGAGCTGCTAGCATATACAATTTTCAAGTTAATAAACAGAGATATAAGATTCTTGCAATTCTGGAAAAAGGATCCTATAGGAGATAGAAAAATGATACCATTAATAAGTGCATATCACAACTACAGGAGCATCCATTTCAACATCATGTTGTTCTGATGTTGATCTTTAAGTGCATATCACAACTACGCTTTAGTCATGAAAGCATCACCACTCCTCACGACTGAGTGAATACAATCTAAGATGCTAACACAATTCTACATATCCATGACCCATCCCGATTGTTGATTTAGGACCACAAAATAGAGTTTGAGTTTAAAAAATGAAGAACCTCCGTTTCTTTTAATAAATACTTTTGTAAGAATGCAAATAATACATTTGTCTTGCAACAACAAATAATATATACATTTTCAATCAAACCATTGCATAAAAATGTTGGATATTGTTATTGAAAAATGCAAGTATGGAAAATTTATAAACAAAATGCATGGGGTTAGTAAATTTTTCCGAGCTAGGCACACTTTTAACAAGGATGAAAACTGGACTGACAATTCATTTTTCATTCTGCACTGAAAAATTAACTATCAATCCAGCTTTCAACTTTTTTTAAAATATAAAATAAAGAAAGACAGTCACATGTAAACAGTGATTGGGTGACACTTCTGTCACCCAATCGCTGTTCACCCAATCACAATTATCCACCTTCAATAGGTTGTAATTGGTGGGAGTTTACGAGTGAAATAAAAGTTGGAAAAAAGTGAAAAAAAAGCGAGTTTGATGGGGGGTTTAACTGGTATATATACCAGCATTGGGAGGGTTTAAATGGCGGGCAAAAAAAATGCTTTGTCATCTGTGATGTGGATAGCTGGTCAAAAAAATGCTGGCCATTTTTTTAACCAACTATGGTGTGGGAAGAGATTTTCGTAGAGAGATTTTCACATCACTAATTGCTACAATTGAGGCACAGCTGCCTCGACTGTAGCTCACTGAAAAATGACATATCAAACTTGTTTTCAATGAATATTAACTACAATTTACATGTGACTGTCTTTCCTATTTTATATACATGTGACTGTCTTTCCTATTTTATATTTTATAAAATGAAAAATGGATTGTCAGTTTAATTTTCATTTGTTACAAGCGTGGAACTATTTACTAACCTTGTACCTTTTGTTTATAGTTTTTTTCATAATTGCATTTTCCTGGCTAATATCCTAAAAATGTTTGTAAAGATCAACATTGCCTAATTTTGTAAGTCATACATAAGCCAAAAATATCAGCATGAAATGAGTCCGCAGAGATTAATTGTACTTTCAAAGTTGAGCAGCTACTCGCAGAGACGAAGGGAGGGGTGGAGACTAAGAGATGGCAATTACTACTCGATTGATCTCCGTCTCTCTCATCTGGATCCTTGTCCTATTTGCTACGCTAGCTGTTATTCAGGTATCCCTCCCTTCCATTTTCTCTTTTTCATTGATAATTGATTGTGTGTTTCATCTGGATTTTTTGTAAACAGCATCAATTAAGTCACGGCGTGGAATCATCAGATCCTAAACTTATTGAAGTTAGTCTTAGTCAGGTTTTTCTTTACTTCTTTCTCTTTATCTTTTATTTCCAATTATGATTTTAGGATAATTGTGCAGCCAGAGAAATTCAATTGATTTTGAATATAGTTCTGTGTGTTAATGTTTATGTATTTATAATTTCTATTTTCGTCTCCTCAGGATGAAAAGAATCCAGTGGAGGATTTAGAATCAATAACTCACAAAGTTTTTTTCGATATTGAGATTGCTGGAAAACCTATGGGTAGCTTTCTATATCGATTCAATTGCATTGCATACATTTTATACATATGCGGATTACTCCTATTGTTTCGCTTTTTTTCCTGCTGTGTTTGTTTTTTTTCCTCCTCGATATTATACATTTAAATTTAAAAGTATTCAAAGTATTTTCGGCTTGTCCCAATCACTTGGAACTAATGAGAGGCAAAAGCTTATCTCAAAGTCTAATGTTTCTATGCATAGTGTGAATCCGTGATCTCCAAATTGGATTATGATTGTTCATTGTTTTATGTTATTAACATAATTGTTTGTTTGGTTGCATAGTTCTCTTCATACCGTGTCGTACATTAATGAATTATCAACCAAACAAGGGCTAAGACTGGGGTAGTCTATTATGATTCTATGTAATGACAGTTTTTAGCTTAGATTGATGATAGTCATATGAGAAGGAATATATACTTCTGATAAAGGCTATATTTGGATTTTCATATTGGCTTGCGGAGTTAATTTTCCTGGGAATGAAGTTTGAGCATCAAGTTGATAGTTTAACATAAAGTATTTGGTTCAATTTGTTCATTATGACCCATTTCAACATAGAACATTAACACATGTAAAAGTATGAATCATATGAGTGAAAAATGTTTCACATTTGGAATAAGAAAAACGTGAAATTGTGAACTAAACTGATAGCTGAAAAGTTCATTTTTCTGGGGCCAAATGCATCATGAGCTCCCTCAACTTGTCCTATTTTCGCTTACTACCCCCTTGACTTTGAAAAAGTATCTGTAGCTCCATCAACTTGGCAAAAGTGCACCAATTTGCCTCTTAAATGCCACGTGTCAACTTTTGATCGGAGAGAGAAAAGTCAGAAAAATGGCATATTTGAAAATTCAAACCAACCAAAAGATGTCAGATGGTGTTCATGAGGCAAACGGGTGCACTTTATCCAAGTCGAGGGAGCTACGAAGACCTTATCAAAGTTCAGAGGAGTAGTGGTTGAAATGAGACAAGTTGAGGGAGCTGGTGATACTTTTTTTAGCCTATTTCTAGGAAAGTTCATCTTGCTATCCAAGTTGAAGGTCTATCATAATTCATAAATGATCATATTCATCATTACACAAACTAAGCTAGGTGTCAACTTGCTGACTAGGATCTGTATGCATTATTCTTTACATGTTCCTGCCATAAGTTCATATGCATTTTGTTGTTCTTCAACTTTTGTCACTTTGTCACCCTCACAAATCTAGATGTCTACTTGCTAACTAGGTTCTATACACGCTATCCATTACATGATATATCTCACACCCACATGATCATATGTATCTGCTTAATATTACAGCGTTATTCTTTCAGGTCGAGTTGTCATGGGTCTCTTTGGTAAAACAGTTCCTAAGACTGTAGGTATGGAATTCAACTGCATTGAAGAATGTCTCCTTGAGATATCTTATACTTAATATTGTCTGCTAACAAAAAAATTTTGTTTCTAATGCAGAAAATTTTCGCGCACTTTGCACAGGTATCTGAAAAACATTTGCTCCCTCCCTGTATTTGTAATTTTATTTTGAGAATGCTAATTCTGTTTAATTACTTGCCCAGATATTAGCATATCTGTCACTTTGAGAATAAAAATAGGTGTAAAGTCATGTGATTGCATGTTATTTCATATTAGATGTTCATTGCAGGAGTTTTTTAAAAGCTCAAACTAAAAATGTGTAGTTTAATTCTCAATGATTTGGACAATTAAATCATTTTCTAGGCAAAACTATCAAATCTTGCATTTCATGTTCATGACAGTTGCACAGTAAAAAAGGAAAAGGATATATGTGCTGTCTGAATATTGACTTTAACCCCTATATTGTGATTGGTGAAACTTACGAACACTTCTTCTTTGGTGGACTTTGTGACCCCTGTAATAGCTACATGTATTCTGCATCTCCCATCTTGTTAGATCACGGGTGATGTAGAGATAATTCTGGGTAAAAGTCACATTATAACAAAAATAGTTCCTTGTAGTTAAGTAAAATTTATGGGGAAAAATAAGTCTTATTTGGCTCTTACATGGTAACTATCTCCACGCTTCAGTCACATTTTGATTTTCAGATAGAGTAAAACATGTGACATCCATAAGAGGGATGCCACAATTAACCGGAACTAGAACTTGACCATTAGAGAGTGTCAATATTACTAAACTATAGGGGAGGGACTTAAAGTCTATGTTCAATCAATTACAAGGACCTCTTTGCCTACAATTACATTGTTGGATGCTCTTCGTAGTGAAGTTACTAACTGAAGAATCCCATCTATGCTATAGGAGTAATATCTTAACCCTGGTATTGACAGATTGCAAACTAAAATAGCTGCTCATTTTATATGTCGTAAACCCTGTCAATCTAGGGGAGAAAGGAAAAGGAAAGAGCGGGGTGCCTCTTCATTACAAAGGGAGTACATTCCATAGGATTATTCCCAGCTTTATGATCCAAGGTGGAGATTTTACTCGTGGAGACGGTCGAGGAGGGGAGTCGATATATGGTGAGAAGTTTGCCGATGAGAACTTCAAACTGAAACATACTGCACCAGGTAAGTTGAAGTCTTCTGACATGAATTATTAGATATGCTCGTTAATGCTATACTTCAAAGGCATTGCTTGATTAGTCCTTTTCTTTTCTTTTGTGAAAAAACAGGATTATTGTCAATGGCAAATGCTGGACAAGACACAAACGGGTCACAATTTTTTATCACTACCGTAGAAACTGGCTGGTAAGTGTTGACTTTGTTGAGTTGATGTGGCTATGAACTCTAAAATCTGGTTTATGGCCTATTGAGATTATTGTGAACTAATTAGAAATCATTTTCTTATAAAGGCTGGATGGGCATCATGTCGTGTTTGGCAAAGTGCTTTCCGGGATGGATATTGTGTACAAGATTGAAGCTGAAGGAGTTCAGAGTGGAAATCCTAAAAGCAAAGTTGTCATTTTAGACAGCGGCGAAATGCCATTGTGACAGGTCTTGTGGTTCATCCCTTCCAGACTAATATTAAACTCACAGCACAAAATATATAGGTCTAATTGCTTGTTCTATTTCATGCTCTTGATTTCAATTCACTTTTGTCATATTTTTCCTCTTGGGTTGAGTAGCTTTTTAGGCCAATAGTTTATAAACAGACATTTTGACGCCTTGTACAATTAAACTGATGTTGTTATGCTTTTTTACCATTCTGTGATTACTTCCCGGCTTAAATATTTCGACTGAAATCTATGTTAAAATCATCAATCTCCAATTAGAAGGGGTTGTGTATTTAAACTACTCAGCATTTGATGCCCCTATCATTGGCAAGAAATTTTTTAGAAGATGCTTTAAAAAGAATATAAAAGGATAAAACATTGTTCACTGCACAATTTTGCATGTCAGATTTAAATTAGTGTTTTTTTGGGCAATGCGCTGAAAGAATCACAAGATTTACCGACAATTTTTAAGATTTGAATATGTGATTATTCTTTATAAGGCTAAATGCATGCAGTCCCCATGAAATAACAAATTTTTCGGAACGTGACTTTAAACTTTCAAAAGTTACAAATACACCCTTAAGTTTAGCTTACAAGCTTTTGTTTATTCACTTTTGTTTAGGGGCAAGGTGCACTTTTACGGGTATAAGAAGTTAATTGGAGTATGAAAGTTGACGGTAACTTCCAGCCTAGTTAAGGGGGTTGAATGCATTTCTAACAAAATGAATTTGACAAAAATATGAATTGTCCAAGTAAAGTTGAGAAACTCCATAGTAACCATACAGATTAGAAAACCATAAGGTGCCATTTGTGACAGTACCTATGTTAGAATTTCACTACCTTTTCTATGATTTAGACTTCACAACATTCAAAAATCATAATGAACACAAGACAACAAAGAGAGTGCCAGAAAAGAGAATTTTTATAGATAATTCTCTTACACAAACAGATGAAAAATACATCCAAACCCCTAAAGAACGCCTCATTTCATCCAATATTACAGCTCTTGAACATATCGAGTTTCGTTTATTTTATATAAACTCCCCAAATACAAACAGTAAAATTAATCTAAAATCCATAAATAATCATGACCTGCCGGAGCTATGACCGGGAGCTCCACTGTGGCCCCGGCTTCGCTGAAAACTACCCGAGAAATTGGAAGACATATCAGAGTAAAGAGAGGAGACCTTGGAGATATTGCCGTTGAGTTCCTGGATCAGGGCTACGTTTTTAACCATATTATCGGGGACTCTCGACTGTTGGTTCTCGTTAACTTGTTGGATCAGGTTTCTGTTCCGGTCAAGCACCGATTGGACCTGCCGGAAAGTGGTGTTGAAGGAAGCCCAAACCTCGAGGTCTTCTTCATCGTGGCGACGATTATTGGCAGCGGAATTCGAGTTTCCGTTCATAATTGATCTGATTGAAGGTAAAAAGATTAGAGGGAAACGAGTAGTTGTAAATATGGAATCGCCACTGACAGATTAGAAGTTTGGTGAGTCTGTATACTTATAGGCACTTGTTTTGCGGATTCAAACTAGCGCACAGAAGTACAATCCTACGCGACTCTGGGCAACTGTAATACACTCCTTATATCTTTAATCTTTTTCTTTTTTCTCTCTTTCCATCTCCTAATTAAATAGGATTTTTTTCGCAAATATAAAATTTTTTATAAAGAAAACTACTGTGTATTGTGCTCGTGGATTTGTATCGTATTTTTATTACTGTAATTCTACTTAATTTAGTTTTGAATACTCATATATCTAGACTATATTTCATTAATTTTATATTTACTTCAGATAAGTTTTTGTCTCGGAATTTGTCGATTTCGATATAAGTGAAAATTTTAAATGTTGTCTATAATAATCTGCATTCTTTCTTCCTCTTTCAATCCCCTTCAGATTTTAGTTTCGTTCTTCATATGTTTTTTGTTTTGTTGTTTCAATAATATGCATATCTTCTTTTTATTTATGGCTGTGAGATTGTTATCTTCAATCATATATTTGCTGGTACACACATCGATCTCGATTTTTGTTACAAATGGGTTGGAATTTATAGGTTTTAAGGTAAAGGCCATGTTGTTCATCCTCTTTTGATGCATATATCTATCTCTTTTTAATAAGATCGTTCCAGATCTATAAGGCTGATAGAGTTTATGGAGTATGTTGGAGCTTTTATAGTGGGGGTTTTCAAAATTGTTAGTTGTAAGATTAAAAACTCTAAGTTACAGTGTTTATGTGTTTTTTTCGTTACATATTTTATATCTCACCTTCAATATGGTGGTTTATGTTTCTCCGATGGTAGTAGATATTTTGTTTGGTGCATGTAAATTTTAAGTCACGGACATATCAATATGTACTTCATGCAGTCAGTATTGATGATAATGTTTTTTTCTTTCAAAAAAAATTATCTAGCATCTGCATATATTGTTATGGAGATATATGGTCACTGTTTATACTCATTTTATTGTATTATAAATCTTGAAGAGAAAATCAATTGTCACCACTTTTTGTGTCAAATTTTTAACACTTAGCAAAATAAAATAAGAGATAGAAAACGAAAAAAAATAATAATAAACATTGAGAATGAATAACATACATAAAGAATTGAATAAGAGAAATCTCTGATAAAACCGAATTGATGACATAAAATGGGAAAAAAATCTTCTATCTCCATCCTTATCTTCCATTTAAAAATGACAAATGTCATTTTTAATGAAATAAAAATAGAAAAAATAGGAGAGAGAAATTAATAACTATTAAAATATAATTAAAAATGACACTTACCAGTATTTTGAATAGGGGACAGGGTTGGGAACAGATAAATGGAGATAGAGGATTTTTTTTCATTAGGCATACTTTTACTATATTAGTTCAATTCCAATAAATCTCATCGTTGATTAAACTATAAAATAGAGCATTGATCAAACAAATCTTTTAAAAAATAAATTAATAAAAGAAATGAAAACTCATGACAAAAAGTTATGCATTTAAATCCAATTTTGACATTTTTTTTTCAGGCTGACAACTGCGGTGAAATTTATAAAGAAGTTTTCAAGACAACACATTTTTGGAATATTTGAAAAAATAATCTCAAACCTTTCTTTAGTAAATACTCATAATTTTTTTTATTTTCATATTATAAGTGATAAATATCTTAACATATGTTCATACTGAAATTTTTTTATCTCTAGAGATATCCGGTTTGTGATAAACATAGTGAGATAACGTAAGTGCATTTGTTGATTTGCGTAATTTTAAAAAAAAAATAGGGAATTGCAAGGAAGACTAACTAATTAGGTTTAATTATAATTTTTTCTTAAATAGTATAAATTAATAATTTTATCTTATTATATTTCATATTTAAACTTATACATGAAGTACAATTTTACTAATTAATAACTTTCTCTTTCTTTATTAGTTTGAATTTCTTAACTTAAAATGACCAAATCTTTCAAACCGTTAATTTTTACTAAACGATTCTTAAAAACATTTTGTTCGTTTCATTTTTATCTTTAAAACAAGATCCAACTAGATATACTTTCGACAAAAATTTGAATTATACCAGTTTCCATTTTGGTATAATGTTCATTATACCAGATTTTCTTATACCAAAAATCAATTATAACGAGCATCATTCTAATTCGTAAACTCGTATAATACACATTATATTACCTAGAAAAAATCAAGTATAAAGAATTCTGGTATATTAAAAATTATACCAAAATGCAAACTTGTATAATATGAATTACACCAATTTGACTTTCAATTTTTTTTTGTCGAAAGTATATCGAGTTGGATCTTGTTTTAAAGATAAAAATGAAACGAACAAAATATTCTAAAGAATCGTTTCGAAAAAATTAACAGTTTGGGAGATATGGTCTTTTTAAGTTAATAAATTCAAATTAATTAAGAGAGAATGTTATTATTAATAAGATTAAATAAAATTATAATGGCTTAATGCATCTACACCCCTGAATTTGTTCAAAAAGGTTTGTTGCCACCCTGAACTTTGAAATGTGACAGATAACCCCCTGTACTTGTCTAAAACACGTCCCTTTACCTGTTTTGCTGACCTGGTAGAATAGAAAATGAATACAAAAAATCCATAACATTCGTATTTTTACAATCCAAAATACTTAATACATGTTTTTCATCTTCTTCAAAACTTCATCTCTATTCTAAATTTTTACTCAATTAATCATAAGTATTGTATCGATTCTTGACCCGTCGTGTTCATTTTCTTGTTCTTGAAGCCGATATTTTTACGAGGGGTAAAGTGACACATTTTAGACAAGTACAATGGCTATCTGACATATTTAAAAGTTCAGGGTGATAACAACCCTTTTTAAATAAATTCATGGAATGTGAATGAATTAAAACAATTATAATTAAATCTAATTAATTAGACATCCTTGTGATTGGTGATAATTTACCTATTTATTCATAAAATAGCGGTAACGAAAAACACGCGCTAGAGGCGAGAGTGGGAGGAGAAAATATCAAATAGTGTGGAAGAAAGAGATATGAAAAAGTCATTGAAAATGCCACGCTAACAAAAAGTGCAATCTCTGTTTTCCAGATATTTAGCATATACTACTGTCTTTTATTCGCACGTGCCACATCACATGATTCTTTTTCTGTTTATCACAGTCACTCATTTATATTTCTTATCCACACCAATTCCCCTATACTTCACTTTCTAATCTCAGTTTTCCTTCTTTTTTAAGAAACTATGTGTTTATTTGGATTCTTCTTTTACATATTAATATCATTATATTCTTTCTTACCCCAAAAAAATAAAATCTTCAATTGCTCAAGATATAATTTCATATGAATTTAATAACATTAAAACTATACCAAACTTTGTTTGAAAAAATAAACTGTATAACAAATTTTATGTTTCCAAATAGCAAATTTTTGTAATTCCAAATTGAGTATTTTTTTTATTTTTACAATATTTTTAGGAAAGTAAATGATGAAATATATTATTTATATTGTATTTTTATATTTAGTTATATTAGACTTTTTACAGCAGTATAGGAAGTTTGTTATTCAGTAAGTTTGTTACTATTAGTGTTCAAGGGCAACTTAATCTTTTAGGTTGTTAAGCTATAAATACCTATAATGAATGAAAAATAGCAGTGAAAAACTTTCGGTTTTCTTTCTCTCTTCTTCAATGAGTTTTTTCTCCATTTGTTTCTCTTTTATCTTGATCTCTTATGAAACTTTATTTCTTTTTCTACTATCAAAGCGTCAACTTGTTTGTTGAAAGCTTCCGCAAATTAATTTCTTGTTTCAATCGTTACTTGTTTCTTTTTCTTTTCCTTTTCTTGGATCGGTCTTGGTGAGATTTGCGACCACGGCTAGGAATCAGCTCAGAATTAATGAAAATAGTCCTTACTACCTTCATCCAGGTGAAAATCCGTCTTTAATTCTAGTTTCAACTCTTTTAGACAAAAGCAACTATCATTCTTGGGCTAGGTCAATGAAAATGGCTTTGTTATCTAAAAACAAACTAGAATTTATAGACGGAATGATCGATAGGCCTGAAATTGATAATGTGATGTTTAATGTCTGGAGAAGATGTAACAATATGGTTTTATCTTGGATAATTAAGTCATTAAGCCCTGCCATTGCTCAAACCGCTTTAAATTTCAGTTCTGCCTTTGCTTTATGGAACAGCCTGAAAGAAAGATTTTCGCAGTCAGATGTTTATAGGCTAGCAGATTTGCAAGGGGAAATCTTTACTATTTCACAAGGAAATAGAAGTATAACTGAATATTTTGCGAGTTTACAAAATTTATGGGATGAATACAGTGAATTAAGTCCTCTGCCTCTTTGTGTTTGTGATGGATGTTTTTTTCATGTGAGTAATGCGATTCGAAAGAATTATGAAGCCAATCAGGTGATATGCTTCTTGAGAGGTTTAAACAAGTCTTTTTCAAGTGTTAAATCTCAGATTATGGTGATGGAGCCTTTACCTAGTATGAGCAAAGTTTTTTCTTTAGTTTTGCAATATGAGACACAGTTTGTGAATGAGGATAAAGAACTAGAGGTTAATCAGGAGTCTGTAGCTTTTGTGCATAAAGGTTTTGGAGATAATGGTGGCAGATTTGATGGAAACTCTGGAAAAGGATTTAATAACAACACAGATAGAGGAAACTTTGGAAACAATGGAAATTTTGAAAAAGGAGGTTATAGTCAAGGTTTAGGAAGAGGTTTTAAGAGACAAGGAAAAGGAAAATGTTCTTTTTGCAATGGTAATCATTATGTGAGTAATTGTTGGAAGAAAAATGGTTGTCCTCCTCACATT
>CATIWQ010391931.1:0-14961 GCA_949673415.1 Euphorbia schlechtendalii
AGAATCTCTAATCTGTCACATCTATATCTACTCAACTTTTCATTCTAATCTTCCTATCCAAAAATATCAATTCTACTTTTATTTCCTTATTTTTATCTTTCCCTTCCATATCTTTAGACCTGGTTCCTTCCCTGTGGGTTAGATATCTTTTAAAACTACATCGCAACTGTATACTTGCAGTTATCATCATTTTTCTATGTGATAAGAGGTATTGACAACACCTATATTCATTTGTGAACAAGTTTTTGGCGCAGTTATTAGCCAATAGTTCACGAGATTTTGGAACCATTATTGATTAAACTTATCAGTAGAAAAGTGGTGAACACTCCCATGGTAACTCCCATGACTTCTATTTAGGTGTTGGAAAGGCTATTCTCTAACAACTAGGCATGGTAGAATTTTGGTAGCAGTTTTTGGCCACTCACTATGGCCATCTTATGCCAAGTCAAATGAATACATACCTTGCACAGTCGATAGTGTGGGATGAGGACAACTTGCCACCAATTTTTGTTATGCTACAGTTTTAGAAGTATGTAGGCTTTGGAGACCCACGTGCTCATTTAGCACATTATCATAAGGTGATGAGGGTGTTGAAAGTAAACGAACGAATGATGGCTAAGCTTTTTATAGTCACCCTAGGTAGCCTGGTTAATGAACGGTACAGTCACCTTTCGATGGGTGTAACTATGATTGTAGACACCTTTCTTAGGACATGATCGAGCATTATGGTTTCATTAACTAAATGGGAACCATGATACAAAATTTGGAGGCTCTAAAGTAGAAGTAGGGCGAGAACTTTAAGTCTTACTATGAGCACTGGATGGCCACACAAGTCAAGCTTTAGGCTTGTTTGAGCCTATCAGTTTTGATAATTAAACTCTTGGATTGCTCATTGCCATCTTACAGAAGCAAGCTTGGGCTTAAGTCTTTTGCCTACTAACATGAAGTGTTGACTAGGGCTGAGAAGATGGAAAGCTACGATTTTATGGAGGCACCAGCATGGAAACCAGCTAGTAAGCCCTTGTACAAGAAGTGTGAGTGGAGCTCTTCTTCCTCAAACTTGTTGTAATTTAAAATGAAGTAGGTTGAAGTTAAGTTGGTCCAAACGGAGAATGTAGTTGTCATGAGGATGTTTAAAGAGGCATATCATAGTATTTCACCATACTTGGCCAATCATGGATTCTTGTTCACCAAGCTTAGAGAGCTCAAGTAGATGGAGAGCTTGAAGAAATGGACTCCTTCGAAGCTTGAGGATAAGCACAATTTCTATTATTATCACGTGACTTTGGGCTACAGAATAAACAACTACAAAAGTTGTTGAAAGCTATTCAGAAGTTAGTGGTGGGCAAGGTCATCCATGAGCCAACATTGAAGCCTAATATGAAGATAAAACCTTTGCCTAACTTTGGAGTAAGGTGGGGATGAATAGCTCTGGTATGGAGGAGAAGAGAGTGCATGAATTCATGTTAGAGAGTTTGGGAGAATTCATAATGGTCGTTGGAATAAGGGTTGATCTAGACAATGTGTTGAATTTTTTGGAAATAGAATAAGGCTACCTTGGTTTTGGGGGTAGAATCAAATGAAGTGACTCGATGATTAACTTGGCCAAAATGCTAGCTTTCATCGGTAAAGAATCTATGTTGCTTTTGCTAGTTAATTAAGACAATAATTGAACATGCATACTTGCAAGATGAAAATTTAAAACTGAAAATTAACCCTAAAGGAACTCCTAAGCATGCCATGATTGATATAATCTAGGTTGAAACGTTCCATAGACGCTCATAGGTTTATAAAACTTAATTAAAAGAAACCTAGCATCTAAGTTAAAAGAATTACCAATTGATGCATGCCTTCACTTGGTACGGCCCTCCCATAGAGTAATCTGACAGTACTCTTGTAGCACTAGCCTCCAAACTAGGAAAACCTCTATGATTGATCCACACGGATCTTCACCGATAAAAACCACCTGTTGAGGAATAACACATTGGTAGACAGTAGTTTCTAGATCACTCGAAGACCAACCCGAAAATATAACTAAGAATGCTATCTTCAAAATATGAATAAGCCTTCAAAAGAATTCTTGCAATGAAGGAGAAACTCGTGGATGATATCACAACAAACTCGTGAAGAAGAGATGTAAAGAATCAAAAAGAAGGCTGAGCTAAAGTGAATAAAAGGAGGGGTAGACCACTATTTATAAAGGGAGGGGAGAAAAAAGCTCCCCTCAAAAAAACAATGTGGGATGGGAATATTCCAATCCCACACATAGGTTACCGCGCGGAGCTACAGCTCCACGTGGGTTAATGCGCGTGCCCAACCCACTTATGCAAGCTGTGTGGCTAAAGGGCTTTCCTTATCTAGCAAGCCTAGCTTGTAGGCCGTAGCGCTGCCCAACAGCACTTGAGGGCCTGCTACCTACCATCATGAACCGGCCCATGAGTCAGCACATGCTAGTGCCCATAAGCTAAAATGCACAAGGAGCAGTCATGCAAGCCCCAACCCGTGAACATCCCGTGTTCGCAAGGCCCACTCACAATGGGAAAAATTTCCCTTGCTCACCCCTATGCAATTTTTCCGAAACTCCTTTCCTTGAATTTTTAATTATTATTTGCTCTAACTTATTAATAATTCATCCAATGATTTTGACATTTTTAATATTCTCGGTATAGACCCAGTCTATAAGTTCTTTACGTAGTCCCTCAAGGACCTAAAGTGTGTGACCTTATAGGATCCCGAAGTATAGAGCAACTAGAAGTTAACCTAAACTTGGCTTCCCATCCGAGAACCTTTAGGCTCAGTGTTCCAGACCGATATGGAACCCGACAACTCTAGACGATCAAATGGGCTTTCTAGCAAAGGTGTATGATCCCCCGATGCTCAAACATCACGTGCTTGTGACATTATCCGTTTCTACAATAGTAACTAATAAAATACACTCCATCCATCTGGTTAAGAACCATCTAGTTTGTTGAGCTTGGATTATGTTTTTGCTCATGTACCTAGAATTAGACTTGTTCACGAAAAACACCACTCGCCTTAATGTATCAAGATTAACTAGAAACCAATTCTATCAGTCTTATACTTTGATTAGAGGTTTATGAGTGTGTCTCTTCAATAAGAGACCTTAAGGTACAACTCCCATTGTATCACTATATCAGGAGTAATGGATCCCATCTTGACCACTCGGCTTACCAATGAGTGACCATCACTATACCCATAATCACCCGTATCATCTTGAACACCATGGTATGAATAAGTATGACCCAAATTACAACAATTCCTACACAAGGTAACCAGTATATCAGGTTTCATGTTACTTGTACTACTATTGCAAAAGACATGACATCAACACATGGATATAGTTATTTCCGAATATCTATCTTATAGTGGTCTCTAATGTACTACCTGAATACATTCATGTGTTAGCTCAAGGTACCACCTTTAGCTCATGAGATCGGCTACTTGGATCTAATCCAAGGAGTAAGATTACTCATGATAGTCTGTCCGCTTTATTGATGTTAAGTCTCAATGAAGTTTAAACTATTGAAATTTAGACTATTCATAGTAACACGTGTGTGCAATTTTCACACCACATAGCTCCAACTATGTCCTCGCACTTTCACGTTATGAATTAGTCATGGACTTTGTCTTATTATGCGCATATATAATAACACACATATATATGATACCAATGGGATACATAATTTAAATAAACATTGATAAATAATAAAGATGCCTTTATTATTGATAATGATTATCTGAAACTTTTTTTACATTATAACTAATAAAGATATTTCTCCCAAATTTCTTCTAGAGCATACATCATGTCTAACCATCTCCCACTTACACTAGAGCCAATTACCTATGTGCTTCATGGAATACTCATTAACATGCTAGTTATGCTTAACCTGAGTCAATGGCTTCATTAGCCCATCTGCTAGATTCTTGTCTGTAAGGATGTCTTCTAAGCTTAAATCTTTTCTAACTACTATCTCTTGAATGATATGGTATTTTTTAAGTATATATCTATCTCTCTGATGAGATCATGCTTCCTTTGCCTAAGCAATAGCCCCATTCTTATCGTAATAAATCGCTAATAAATTTACAATGTTAGACATCACACCAAAGATGACCAATAAATCCCTTTAACTAGATAACTTGCTTAGCTACTTGAGAAGTAGTTATATACTCGAATTCAATGGTTGAATCAGCAGATGTATCTTATTTGAAACTTTTCCAAACAACTGCCCCTCCATTTAACATAAACCCATATCTTGATTGGGACTTGTATTCGTCCCTATCAAACTGAAAACTTGCATCAGTCCATCCCTTCACAAAGAGATCACCTTCTTCATAAAACAAAACAAATCCATATTCCTACGTAAGTACTTGAGGACAGTTTTTATGGCCATCTAGTGCTTCTCACCTAGATCAAATTGAAATCTACTCGTGATGCTTAACAAGTGTGAGACGTTAGGCCGAGTCCATACCATATCATACATGATGGATCCTATCATTGAAGCAAAGGGTATTCCATTCATGCGCAGTCTCTCCTCTTATTTTCTCGTACACTAAAATTTAGAAAGGTTAATCCCGTAAGACATTGGGAGATAACCCTTTCTTGATTGCTCATGGTTAAATCTAGCCCAAACCTTGTCTATGTATGTACTTTGAGAAAGACCTAGCAACCTTTTCGATATATCACGGGAGATCTTTATACCTAGTATAAAAGTTGCTTCTCTAAGGTCTTTCATGGAGAACTTCTTGACAAAAATGACTTTACATTCTCAAGAAAAGGAACATCATTTCTTATCAATAATATGTCATCAACATATAATACAAGGAAAATGATCGAACTCCCACTAGCCTTTTTATACGTACAGAGCTCATTACTATTTGACATAAAACTAATTTCTTGGATTGTCTCGTCAAACCTAATATTCCAACTCCTGGGATGTAAAACCTTCGGGTTATATCATATATACATCCTTATCTAACTTCCTGTTAAGGAATGCTATTTTCACGTCCATATGCTAGATCTAATCATAATGAGAAGCGATGGCAAGGAGTATTTTGATAGACTTTAACATGGCCACTAGTGAAAAGGTTTAATCATAATCAATACCTTCTTTTTTACTATAACCTTTTGCAACTAGCCTTGCATTACAGCACATTAACATCTATGTTAGTTTCCTTCTCGAAAACCCACTTTCATCTTATGGGCTTAATCCCATTTGGAGCATCAACCAAGCTCCAGACTTGATTTTCATACATGGAGTCCATCTCTGACTTCATGGATGTAAACCATTTGTCAGATGTTGAGCCTTCCATTACCTCCTTGTATGTCTTGGGCTCATAATATTCCACAAGGAAGATATGCTTATCATTAGTGATGAAATAACCACATCACTTGGGAGTGATTGGACTCGACATGAACTACGCAATGTCAGTGTTATAATAGGTTGTTCCATGCTTACTCTTTCTTATGTAATAGGTGTAGAAACAATTAGTTCATTATCTGTTTGATCCTCTTAAGCATCTTGCTCAAGATTGTTCCCACTATCTTTCGCAAGTATATGCTCCTTCCCAAAGAATTGAGCATTTGTAGAAATAAGTACCTTTTGTTCATTGGGATCATAAAAGGTACAACCCATAGCCTCCTTAGGGTAACCTACAAAAGATACCTATCAAACTTAGCTCATAGCTTATCTAAACTTATCCTCGTTACATAAGTAGGACATCCCCAAACTCTCAGGTGAGAAAAGCTAGTTTCTTACCATGCCACATTCATATGGTGTTTGATCAACTGATTTTGAGGGCACTCTATTTAGAATATAAACTGCACTCTCAAGTGCATAACCCCAAAAGGATCTATTGAGTTCTTCTTGACTCATCATGAACCAAACCATATCGAGTAGGGTTTGATTTCTCCTTTCAGACACTCCATTATGTTGAGGTGTATAAGGAGGTGTCGACTAGGATAAAATACCATTATCCCTTAGATAATCCTAAAATTCTTTGCATAAGTATTCACCGCCTTAATCAAATTTAAGGGTCTTGATACTTTTTCCAAGCTATTTCTCTACTTCGGTTATGTATTCTTTGAATTTCTCAAAGCTTTCTGACTTGTGCCTCATTAAGTACAAATAACTATATCACAAGTAATCTTCGCTAAAATTTATCAAGTAGACGAAACCCTCATGTGTCTTAACACTCATTAGACCATATACATTGGAATGTATTATTTCAAAAGTACTAGTGGCACATTGGCTCATTCCTTTGAAAGGTTCTTAGTCATCTTACCCTTTAAACAAGGTTTGCACCCCCTATAGAATTCCCATTCCGTTGGGCCTAAGTTAAGCGAGTCTCATTTATATGGCCTAGATGACAATTCCATAAGAATGAAGATTTCTCATTATCTAACTTTGATTTCTTTACAATGTTTATAGTTTGAATTTTAGTTTTAGTAACTAGAACGTAAATTCCACCAACACATATTCCACAAGAATAAAGAACATTATTGGGTCGAATTTGACGATTATTATTTGAAATAAAATCTCAAATCCGTCTGTAGCTAAATGCGCAATAGAAATAATATTCTTACTGATAGTAGGAATATAATAGCAATTGTTCAAAACTAAAACTAGGCCACTAGTAAAATGAAGGCTATATGTCCCTACAGCTGTTGCAGCAACCTGTGCTCCATTTCCAACTCTTAGGTTCATTTCCTTCTTTGCGAGCCTCTTATTATTCTGCAACCCCTGCACAAAAGTATAGATATGAGTACCACAACCACTATCCAATACCCATGTAGAATCATAAGGAAATGTAGAGAAACTCTCTATCATGAACATACCTGAAGTATATGCCTCACTTGGCTTCTTCTTCACTTGTTAAGAAATCTCAACCTTGCAATCCTTCTTCCAATGGCCAGCCTTGCCACATCGGAAGCAGACAATTGCACTTCCTTTCTTACTTTTCTTCTTCTTATCGATTTTCTTCTTGGTACCCAAACTTTTTCCAAGATGGGACCCACCCTTAGAAGGCCTGGTTTTCTCAACCAGCAATAAAGCCTTTGAATCCTTTAGAATCCTATGATATACTATTTTCACCTTGTTGACCAACTCGGGTAGTGTTGCATCAGTCTTGTTCATATAATAATTAGTCATAAATTGTAAAGAAATATCTATTAATGAAGCAAGAATCAGATCCATACATAATTCGTGATCCATCACGAAACCTAGTTGAGTCAGCTTCTCTATATAACCCAATAGTTTAAGAGCATGATGAGGTGCTAAAGTGCCAACTTGCATCTTTGTTATGAATAAGAACTTTGATGTACCAAATCTCTTGGACCTGGGCTACTCTGAGAAGAGCTCTCGAAGATGGAGAATCATGGTGTCTAAGTCCATGCTCTCATGTTATTTTTGAAGCTCAGAATTCATGGTTGCCAACATTATGCATGCTGCCGTTTCATGATCCATTACGTTCTTCTCCCATACCTCATGTTCATTAGCATCAGCATCAAGTTCATCAAGAAGGGGCTCATCCAAAACATAAGCTATTTTTTTAGATCTGAGGACTATTCTCATCGCCCTGAGCAAATCGGTAAAATTTGAACATGTTCGCCACTTTTCTACTGATAAATTTAATAACTTATTCACAAGACTTGGCTACACTCATTTCGTAAGGCTTATCCTTAATAATAATGCCAAAAACTTGTTCACGTTAAAATGCAGGTGTTGTCAATACCTCTTATCAAATAGAAAAATGATGATAAGTGCAAGTATACAGTTGCGATTTAGTTTTCAGAGATATCAAACCCACAGGGAAGGAACCAAGTCTAAAGATCAAGAAGGGAAAAGCAAAGTAAAGAAAATAAAAATAGATTTGAGATTGTTTGATAGGAAGATTAGAATGAAAAGTTGAGTAAACATAGATGTGGAAGATTAGAGAATCTAAATATAAAGATTTTCACTACGAACAAGTATAGCAGAGAAAACATGCAAGTTCAACAAAGATGTTACAATTCACTAAACTACTTTAACAAACTCGGTTCAAAACGCTTAGATGTTCAATGATTCGTCGCAGAGCAACACATGAAATAACTTTTCTAAATCTAGCGCAAACGAAATAAGATAATTATAAAAACCTAGACAATATTCAATACTATGCTTAGTAGGGGTCGCTCTCACATAGCCACATTTAGAAGGTTCCCATTCTAAAAATGTTGGATTACTAAGTAGCATTATATCATAGATCCAATGATTATACATGATATTGTTAACCCCAAAACTACTCTTAAAATTAACTCCAATGCATATAACTTGATTAATATAAATGACTTAGCATGAAATACGCATTATGACACATAGACATATCATAAACTTTGAAATAGAAAGTATAAGTTGAAAGCAAAGTAATGTTGTCAGGTATGCAAGTGAAAGCTAAAGTTGAACAAATCGTATCCACTCTTTAATGGGAGTCGTCAATTCCTGCAATTCCTATGTCTGCTTTGAATTCGATCTCGGCCCGTACAGAACCTTCGCTAGGATGCTATTCTTTGCGAATATCAAATAAACAAATATTGAAGAACGAAAACTTTTATTGATAAGTGATTTGCAAGTACACTTATACAAAATTAGCTCGAGAATATAGAGAAATCTAGTGATTGAAACAAGGATTCGAATCACTTAAATATTTTCTCGCTAACACTTAAGAACGTAGCGAATCTATCTACACACACTATATCTCTCTTACACTTTATGCACTGCACTTCCTTGAATGCACCACTTTTTAATGCATGAAATTTGTGAGGAATGGAACCCTATTTATAGAGTTTGAAGGGTTGCATCATCCAAACGAATGGTTGTGTCCATTGGTGAAAGATTGCATCTCTTCATTGTGATTGGTTGACAAGCTTTGATATAATCCACAATGGATAAGCACCTTTTCATGATTGGTTGACTTCTGATAGGTGTCTATTCGTTGGTAGTTGATGGCGGTTGATGGCGTTTGATCATGTTTCTCTAGCGATTGGTAGTTAAGAAAATAATACCAGAAAACCATCCAAGTCGCGACCGTAATTCTTTAATTGGCAGAGTTCTATTTTTGAAGTAAACAAGTCACGACTGCGAATTATTGTCATGATCGTGAATTTAATTTTACTCAGAATTCTTCTTGCCACTTCACCGATCTTCGACAGCTTCAATCCTAAGCCAAATCTTTAAGTTCCATGCATGTTTTTGCACCTTTTTCACTCTTTTTTCATAGAATTTCACTTTTGATCATTTTCCTCCCATAATTTATCTAGTATCTGCATTTGCATAAAAAACAACTACATACCATGTGAAATCTTTTATATGAAGTATAAAAATGACTAAAACTATAGTGTTTAATGTATAAAATTAATGTGATAATAAGTGTATTTATACACTTATCATACCCCCACACTTAACTTTTGCCTTGCCCTCAAGGTAAATTCAACTGAAGTGTAAAATTTGTAATAAAGTTCATACCTTATTTGGCAAAAGACTATTGTAGTGAGTACCACATTCCATGTTGCAAAAGATTTCAACTAGAAGTTAGAAATTCCCCACAAATTAGTAATGTGCAATTTATAGAGCTTAGTTGTATACCTTTGTTCTTAATGGAAAGTCAACCGAATCGCATTTTCATATGAGCATTATATGCATACTCGAATGTTACCTTCTCTTGAGCATAGTATAAAGTATAAAGGACATAGAAAGCACACTTTGATTAATTTCTCTCAAGGCATTTTTAAGTAACCTAGGATGCTAAAAACATTCTCAGTGGTTGCATTTTATGCTCCATACCACTCTCCCCTTTTTACAGTGGTTGCATTTTACGCTCCATACCACTCTCTCATTTTTTTAAGCATATGTTTTTGAAGTACTTTGTACTTGGCACCCATTTTTCGTGCTATGCTTTCTTCTTTTTTCACTCAATGAATGTTTGTAGTTTCTGCTCCGTACCATTCCTCACCTTTTGCATAACTCATTGGTTATCCTCTCTTTCTTTTGATTTTTTTCACTCTTAATACCCTCATCCTTTATTGATCAATTTCAAAGTATTATGGTTATAGTTTCCTAATACTTTAAACACACTCAATACTTATAGGACTTATTCGAGATTTGCATATAAAACTCATAGTTTGAATACCATTAGATATTAATCCACTTAAACTTATCGGAAGCATTATACTAAAACTATATAACTTATACTAATTCATGTTGCAATGAAATATATATTGCAACTTACTTGGAATGTTGCTCTTGAATGTTACTCACCACTCATCCTTGCCAATTTTGTACATGTTGTGCACTAACATCAAACTTGTAATACCTAACACTCATAATAACGTTGGACAATTGTAAGTAAAGTAGAAGACATGATAATGTATTAATTAACACGAAAATAAACAAAAATTTTCTAATTCTTCAATTTTTTAATTTTATTAATTTTTTTTGGATTTTACGGGATTTTTACAAATGCCCCCCCACACTAAAGAACGCAATGTCCTCATTGTGAGACATTTAATAAAAATCTAAATTAAACAACAAAAGCTAGTCTAAAAATTATTGAAAAAGATAAAGTATGAAAGTAATTTTCGAAGCATCGACTTATTACTTTTCTTCAGAATGTTCATGTCCCTCTTCATAACTCCAAGTTCTGCTTGGCAATTATCCAACTTAAGTTTCATGCTAGCCTTCCAATCTTCCGGAGCTTATTCTTCTTCATCATCTTCATCTATTTCTGTCACTGGGGCTTTTCCTTTGCGTTGGCTTACAGATGGATTTGATGGTCCGATGGAAGAATCTTCTTGAGTCAAGTTGAGCTTTTTGGTGCGGTTGGAGTAAGAGTAGAATCAATAAACACCATTATGCTCTTGGAGTAATCTGGTGTTCTTCAAATAATTTCCATCCATATACCAAAAATACTCACCCAGTTGTTGAACATAAGGGAGTTCATTTCTTACTCCTAAGACTATGGTGGTGATAATTTCGACCACTCCAATTTTACTCCTCATACTCGTCGAGTTCTTCTTCATCATATCCCAAATTATATCCACAATTTTCGCTTTTTGCTTCATCATAGCGCATGAGAGAACAAGCAAGCCCTTCTTTTTAACCTTAGTATTTTTTACTCGACAAAATACCGAAGTGGAAAGGTATTTGTGGAGAAGGAGAATACAATCATCTTTAATAAGTTTGTTAGGAGAATTTTTGGGATTGAAGACTCTCTTACCCGATAAATTTGCCCAAACACGATTACGTTGAAATGAGTCCATCATGCTTGATGAATTAGCAATCTTGAAACCGAACCAATCACCCATCATCTCTCTCATGACGGTGTATTGTTATCTTTATTTCTGAAATTGAATCGCCCTCTTCCTTGAATCTTCATAATCGAATGTTACCAAACACTCAAAAATCCAATCTCGATTTTGTGGGAACCGCATATCCACAAATTTTGAAAAACCAAGAATTGAAAGGTAGGCTTCCATCTCTTCACGGAGATTCAGAATTTCCAAGAAAACCAGATCGAGGAATATCATCCCGGTGATATCCAATTTTCTTAACTTTTGTAATCTCTTGCCCTCTTCTCTTGTCCTCAATGAAAAAGGATAATCAAATTCATCTTGTATTGATTGTGCTCCTCTCTTTTGTGTTGCTCTTTTCACATGAGTTATGTTGATTTTGAAGATAAAGGTTTGAAAAAGGTTTAGATGTTTTCGAATACAGAAGATGAGTAAATCAGAATTTTGAAGGCTTTTTAGAAGGTGTGGTGGCTAGGGTTCAACTTAGACCTATTTATAGAGGTTTAAGGGTTCTAATTGGTCATAAATGGGATTATAGCCTTTTGGGGTCAAAATTAGCCGTTATTGGTGATTTTAGCCATCTGTCGCATGTCAGTTCATGATCTATAATGGTTATAATTTTGCAGTGTCGTGATCGTGAAGGCCAGTCACGATCGTGACTCTCCTCACGAAAGAAATAGAAAGTTTTGCTATCCAATGATCATGAGCGCGAATTGTATCACGGTCGTGAGCCTCTTAATTCTCTAAATTCTTCAATTTTTAGACTTGCACCTATAAAAACTTACAAACACAAACAAACTTTGTTAAATATAAATGATAAATATTTACTATTATACCTTGAGTTTTCATGGTGAAGATAGTAATTGAACATCAACGTCTTGTTGTTCAAATTTGTTTTCATTTAGAATAACAAAGATATACAAATGAACAATAAAAAACACAAACAAACAAACGAACAATTAAAACACGTAACACAACTAAACTAAAATCTAACTATACAAAATTCTAAATCGAAAAGAAAAATATTCATTTAACGATTCAATCATCTGATCAATCTTATAACATGACTCCTGCAGATCCCTTTCAACATCACATACCAAAATATGGATATTGCTAATCTCGTGATGAATAGAGATTTGATCCTCCATTAATTCGTTCAACTTTCTTTTAAGATTGGTTGAACTACTTCCTTCTTTCCTAGCAATTTCCCTTTCTTACTTTTTATCAGCCTCAACTCGTTCGTCCCATGATTTCCAATCATAGGTTATCCCATTTTCCCTAATACACTTAGTTAGAAATCCATGCTTGAAGAAAATTTTTGTAGTTAACTCCGGAATTTCATCTTCATCAGTAAAGACTTCTACACAACTAGGTAATCTCCCAATTTTTCCTAACAAATTCACCATAGTTCGACACCCGTATGATATCCTACCAGGATCACTGGCGGCAGACATAACTGTACCTATCATAATTCCCGATATGTCCATAGGTAAGCCATTCCAAACTGCTTCTAAGATAAATAATTCTTCAGGAATGACAGTGTCAAAACTAGATATACTGAAAAGTGCACTACTTAGATAGAAGTGTAGAGCGAGCAAACAGGGGTCTCGAATCCACCGGTTATAGGTAAATTCCTGTTTGTATTCTTCTCTTCTTGTAAGGCTATTCCATGTTGGTAGTGGATCCCAACTAGGAAGCATTTTATAGTAACAATCTTTAGGGAATCCCAGATTTTGCTCCAATTTCTTCCTTAATAACTTATACTTCTTTCCTTCATGTCGATACTCCAAACAATTCATCTTAAGATTCGTCCATACTAATGAAATCATTATTTCCTTGCAATTATCTTCACTGTTCCCAATATTCATTGATGAATAGAGAACCATGTTTAGGACTCCAAGGTAATACATTACCCTCTCATAGATTCCTAATTGAATGACACTATTCTTATGAATGATATAAGAACTAGTGAAATCTGCATCTCTAATGGTTTCAAAATGATCACCTTCCTCTTGAGAATGAATAGGAAAAGGTGCTTCATACCATTCTTGAAGGTCTGAAGGAGGAATAAGAACAGATTTGTTTGAGTGAACCATTTTGATGAAAAGGATTGATTGATTTCAAGGTTTAGAAGAGAAATTTTTGATTGAAAAAGAAGGAATTTTGGATAACTGAAGTGACGAGTGTTGAGAATCACAACCTATATGTAGAATATGAGAAAAACTGTCGAAAAACTACCAAAACTACTACAGTTATTGAACACGTCACGATCGTGATACTAGGTTGCAAGCGTGACTAACAGAAATTTGGGAATAGAAATTTTGTAGGGGAATTCATGAACGCAAATAGGAAAAATAGAAGAAAATCTTCTATTTGTCAAGAATTAAGAAGGAAAATTATGATGAATCACCCCAAAGATGATTATTTCATAATCTTTTCAAATCTAGAATGAAATTTAGAAAATTGTATGGTATAGGAGATAAAACAAATAAATAAAAACTTTAGAACTTACTTGTCTTCCCTGGAATTTTAATCCTTAGAACGCTATTACCTTCCCCGGCAATGGTGCCAAAAACTTGTTCGCCACTTTTCTACTGATAAGTTTAATAACTTATTCACAAGACTTGGCTACACTCGTTTCGTAAGGCTTATCCTTAATAATAATGCCAAAAACTTTTTCACATAAAATGCAGGTGTTATCAATACCTCTTATCAAATAGAAAAATGATGATAATTGCAAGTATACAGTTACAATGTAGTTTTAAAAGATATGGAACCAACAGGGAAGGAACTAAGTCTGAAGATCAACAAGGGAAAAACAAAGTAAAGAAAATAAAAATAGATTTGAGATTTTTGGATAGGAAGATTATAATGAAAAGTTGAGTAAATATATATGTGGAAGATTAGAGAATCTAAATATAAAGATTTTCACTACGAACAATATAGCAGAGAAAACATGCAAGTTCAACAAAGATGTTACGATTCACTAAACTACTCTAACAAACTCGGTTCAAAACACTTAGATGTTCAATGATTCACCGCAGAGCAGTACATGAAATAACTTTTCTAAATCTAGCGCAAAAGAGATAAGACAATTATAAAAACCTAGACAACATCAATACTATGCTTAGTACGGGTCGCTCTCACATAGCCACATTTAGCAAGTTACCATTCCAAAAATGTTGGCTTACTAAATAGCGTTATATCACAGATCTAGTGATTATACACGATATTGTTAACCTCGAAACTACTCTTAAAATTAACTCCAAAGCATATAACTTGATTAATATTAATGACTTAGCACAAAATATGCAGTATGACACATAGACATATCATAAACATCGAAATAGAAAGTATAAGTAGAAAGTAAAGCAAAGTTGTAAGGTATGCAAGTGAAAGCTAAGTTGATCAAACCGTATCCACTCTTTACTGGTAGTCATCAATTCCCGCAACTCCTATGTCTGCTTTGAATTCGGTCTCGGCCCGTACACTTCGCTAGGATGCTATTCTTTGCGAATATCGAATAAACGAATATTGAAGAACGAAAACTTTTATTGATAAGTGATTTGTAAGTACACTTATACAACAATTGCTCGAGAATATAGAGAAATCTAGTGATC
>CATIWQ010391949.1:0-23777 GCA_949673415.1 Euphorbia schlechtendalii
TTGCTCATTTTAATTAATGAAATTGCTCGCATGGTAAATTGGTGAGGGCTGTTATCCGGGAATATGTTTTATTCCCTTCGTGGGGGTGTTCTAACATACATCTTCTTTTAATAAAGAAAAATAGATGAAGAAGAATTACAATAGTTGAAATAAAATAAAAGTAATTAAAATCCTAGGTACACAGATTAAATCAGAAGAAGAAATTAAACACTGAAAGCACGACGATTGCAGTTCTAGGAACTCAGAGGCTTACCCTTACGGAATAAATCCACTTCGAAGATATCTGATTGGCCGTTGAAAATCCTCCTCATCCTTTAAGTTTTGATAAAAAATTATGTAGGATGTCAAAAAAAGTTCATCCTGTTCTTGGAAATTTAAGTCGTTCTAAAGCTATATTTTTTTGATAATTTTCAGGATCTGAATAATAGAAAAAAGACCCAACTATTTATAAGAAAATCCTGAAAAATCCAAAAAATGTAAGTTTTTCCGATGAGGGGTCTCGCCAGAGAAAACCTTGGAGAGGCTCCTCGCCGTGTCCTTGGCGAGGCCTCGCCAAGAGCCTCAGTGAGGCTTGCCTCGCCAAGAGCTTGGTGAGCCTTGCCTCACCAAGTTTGGCGAGGCTTCGACCCGGGATGCAGTCCCCTCGGGTTTCCATTTTTTAATTTTTCTTGTATTTTCGTATTTTTATTTAATTAATTTCTGAATAAAATTAAATAATTTTATTGAAAACATCTTTCTGAATTAGTGACGAGGAGGATTCCCATTCGGATACATCAGGATACTCGAAAAAAGTGTGATTCAAGGATAAAATCCCAAAAAAGCTATCATCATCGAACGCATGAGCTGGTACAAAATCCTGTGCTCACAACTACGATCATCTTTTGGATTTTCTCTACAACTTCAGGAGGAGGAGGAAGAGTTTATTTAGCAACCTTATCTTCTTCTACTTCAAGTTTTTCCTTGGCCTCAGCCTCCCTTTGAGCCTCGATCTTAAGTTCGATCTTATTCTTTGGTTGTGCTTGGGTAGGCATAGCTGTTGCCTTTCTTTTTGTTGGACTAGCTCTCTTCCTTAGAGTAGTCACTTTTATCACTAGGCTCATAATGGTCTGAGCCTTCCAAAATCGAGCCCTTAAAAGAATCTCATCAACTATCCCTTCATTGGACATTTCAACTTCATCCATTCCTGAATCTTCATCTTCCTTTGTTACATCCTCAAGAAACATAATAGGCTTAACTTTGTTCTTCTTCATCTTGATATCATGAGCCTTTTAATACCTAGAGTGAAGTTGGGAGATCTTGAGTTTCTTAAGTGTTGGAAATCGAAAGTTCTCTTTAGCCACAGAAGTTGATCTCCCCTTTCTCTTTCATATTTGTCTACATTGATCCTTACCGCCTTCACTATGGCTATGATTAGATAGTCATATTGATACATGGTGGTCACCTTTGTGAGGTGATGAAGAATCAACTCTAGTTAATTCAGTTGCTTGTCTGTCACGATGTAGTAGACAATGCACCTTTCAAACTTGGTGCAGCTGGAGAGAGATCCAATCTTAGGCAGCAAAATCTTTGTTAATAACTCATGACAAGCTCTTGCCCTCCAAGTTAGATGCGCTAATCTCTCCTGAACCATAGTCTACTAGAAGTTCCAATCTTCCAGGATGATTACTACTTCTTCAACGCCATTCCTCCTTAGAACATTTCCCTTCAATGGCTTGTACAAGATGCTTCTGATCAATTTTACTAAAATCAAGTATGATTTCTCTCCAATTTCAGTGCAAGAATGTCTAGGAAGCCCTTTATGGTGTAGAGGTTTGAGTGGAAGCTCTTCATGGTTTCCTTAATGGTTGGACCATCAAGGAAAAGGAAATTACTCAAGTTCTGCTACCTGACCACCCTATAGAGAGTTTTTCTCTTTGAGATTCCTTCATATTCCACTTCATACACTAGACCACGCTCTGTTTCATCATTTTCCCACTTGACTTGGGTGAGAAGGTTCCCCTTGTAAAATGATTTTCTCAGTATTTCCTCCAATGTCCACATACATGTTTCTCTGATATTTTCCCTTAGAAAGTACTGATTTCCACCAAGGTCGTGTTTAGATTGTTGATGTTGTTGAGAAGATGCCATTGCAGTTGATATTTGAGAGAAGAAATTAAGGATTTTGAGATAATGAGGCTTAAGCTTTAAATATTGTAAGTGCCTCCTCTCTCCAGCCCGATTCCTCTTTTATAGACAAGTTTCCTGCAACGTATCACATATTCTATCCACAAGCCAATGTCAAAATAAATGGTGAGATAGAATAAGACATTAAATTGCCTTAGTTAAACACTGTAGTTTTAGCTTTAACGATTAACAATAAAGTGGCTTTTAATTTTTAACCAGGAAAACTAAACTAAAGGAGTTCAAACAGATAGAGTAAATACATGCCACCTCACTCAGCTCAACATAACTTTTGATATTGTCTTTGACACTTAGTTAATTTTTTGGGATTTTCATCAAATTGGGTTCGCCATTCCAATTAGCTCTCTAAGTGTGTTGAATTGCTCCTTTGCTAATGGCTTTGTGAAAATTTTAGCACACTGATCATCTGATGGAACATACTCTAATTTGACATTTCCACTTAGCACATGATCCCTTATGAAGTGATGCCTTATATTGATATGCTTCATCTTGCCATGTTAAACTGGCTTCTTAGATAGGTCAATTATGCTCTTGTTATCACACATAACTTCAAGGCATTTATACTTTATACCATAATCTAGTTATTGCTTAATCCATAGCAGTTGTGCTAGATAACTTCCTACTGCCATACACTCAGCTTTTGCAATTTTCAGTGCAACATAAGTTTGCTTCTTGCTTTACCAAGAGACAGGACATTCTCTAAGAAAATGGCATCCTCTAGTGTTTTTCCTATTGAGCTTTTCCCTTTCATAATCAGCATCTGTGTGTCCTCATCAATAGAACCTTGCAAATTCCAAAGAATCCTCTTAATAGATGCTAAGTGAGATTCTCTGGGGTTACTTGATAATGTGCGTAATAACATACAAAGTATTAAATATCAGGCCTATTAGAAGTTAAGTAAAGAAGAGAACCAATAATACCTCTAAAGAACTTACTATCTACATGCTTATCAGCTTCATTATTACTCACGATTATGTCAGTGGCCATGGGAGTGGACATTGGCTTCGAATGCTCCATGTCAAACTTCTTCAGGACTTCTTTTGCATATTTGGCTTGACAAATAAAGATTTCATCTTCACTTTTCTTAATTTGTAGTCCTAAGAAAAAGTTGAGCTCTCCCATCATTGACATTTCAAACTCCCTCTTCATTTGTTTGCTAAACTCTTTGCAAAGCTTTTCATCCATTACTCCAAATATGATATCATCCACATATATTTGGATGAGCAATAAATCATCTTTCCTTCACTTGATGAAGAGAGTTATATTTTCTTTGTCTCTTTCATAGCCTTTATTGAGTAGGAAGTAGGCCAGCCTCTCATACCAAGCATGGGGTGCTTGCTTCAATCCATATAGAGCCTTCTTCAATTTATAGACGTGCTCTGGATTCTTTGCATCTTCAAAGCCTGGGGGCTGATGTACATAAACTTCCTCTTGGATAAATCCATTTAGGAAAGCACTCTTGACATCCATTTGAAATAGCTTGAAGTTTATATGAGATGCAAAAACACATAGAATTCAATACAGGCTACCGATGCATAGGTCTCATCGTAATCGATTCCTTCTTGTTGATTGTAGTCTTGAGCAACAAGTCGGTCCTTATTTCTAACAATAGTGTGATCTTCATCAAGCTTGTTCTTGAAAATCCATTTTATACGAATTATTGATTTCCCTTTGGGATTAGGAACTAGATACCAAACATCATTGCGCTTGAGCTGGTCCAATTCCTCTTGCATCATGATCATCTAGTATTCATCTCCTTCTACGTCTTCAAACTTCTTAGGTTTAATTAATAAGATGAAAGCTGGATGGCTCATCATCTTACAAAGCAGACCTTGCATCATTACTGGATTATGAACATCATAAAAAATGCTCTCGATTGGGTGATTGCGATGAGTTCCAATCTCCCTTAGATGACTCGGATCTACAATGGGAGTCTCTGCAATGAGTTGTTGAGGTTGAGCTTGATCTTCCTCTTCATTGAAGTTGATTGAAATACCTTCATCAACTTTAACTTCCTTAGTTTTTAAATCTTATGCTGGGTTGGGAACCACAGAGAGTGGTATGCTGAGTTGATACTCCTTCTTCATTATCAAAGGGACGCCTACCTATATTGTTAGTTTCATTGAAAACTACATGCATAGACTCTTCCAAAAGATCAATTCTTTTGACATGTATTCAATATACCTTGCTGTTAGTTGAGTAACCCAAAAAGATACCTTCATCAGCCTTTGGATCAAACTTTCCTAGTTACTCATTGGATTTAAAATAAAACACCTACAGCCAAAGGATTTGAGATGATCAATCTTAGGCTTGCGCCCTTAGCTAAGCTTGTAGGGTGTTTTCTCCAAAATTGGGTAAACTAAAACCCGATTAAGGATATAATACGCATTGTTAACAACTTCTGCTCAAAAGTACTTTGGTAAGTTGTTATCACTTAGCATGGATCGAGCCATCTCAACTATGGTTTTGTTTTTCCAATCTACAATCTTATTTTTTTAGGCGTATAAGGAGTATTAAATTTGTGAAAAAAAATTTTCGAAATTGAAGTTCTTGAATTCACGTCCATGATCACTTCGATTTCTATAGATTTTATTTCTTAATTCATTCACTATCCAGTGCCGAGTTTGATAAAAGACTCAAAGGTTTTATCTTTGCTACTCAACATGATTACCCATGTGAATCTGGTGAAGTCATCTACAACCACAAAGGAAAATCTCTTTCCACCCATGCTCATAGGTTGAACAGGGCTAAAATGGTCCAGGTGTAGGAGCTCCAACAGTCTTTTAGTTACTACGTTGATAATTGATCTAAATGACTTTTGAGACTGCTTACGATGTTGACAAGTTGAGCAAAGCATGTCTTTCTCGAAGCAGATACTGGGTAAACCCACAACTAATTGTTTTTTGCCAGTTTTGAAACAAATATTCATATTTATATGACCCAACCTTCTACACCAAAGCCATGAACTATCCTCATTAGATACAAGATAAAAGTTAGTGGAACCAAGGGATAAATCAATCATATACACATTATTAATTCTAAGAGCAAAGAGAAAAATAGAATTAGTCTGACAGTCAATAAGTGAGTAACTTGCTGAGTCAAACGTAACTTTTCTACCTTTGTCACAAAGCTGAGCTATGCTAAGCAAGTTGAACTTAGTTCCTTTGACTAGAGATACTTCTTCGATTGAAGGAGAAACACCAACTATATTACTTCCAACAATCTTGCCTTTTTGGTTATCTCCAAAGCTGACACTCTCATTTCATTTAAGCTCTAATGAGATGAACTGAGTTTGATCTCCTATCATATGCCTTGAGCATCCGCTATTCAAATACCACATTCTAGTGTCATCAGTGGATCTTAGGCTCACCTGCAAAATAGTTACATTTTCTTAGTACCATGCTTTTGTGCTAGGTCCTCCTTTGTTAGAAGTGCTTAAATTACTCCAGTATACTCATCATAATAACCATTTTTATGCATGTACAAGACAGTTGCATATCCAGCGTTCCCACAATAGCCACACACCACTTTTGTTTTAGGCTAGCTTTCTTTCCTTTATGGAGAAGATTTCTTCCCCTTTTTTGGAGTTGCGAGTTTGGTTACTCGAAGCTGGGCTGTGGCTGGAGGAGGAACTCATTCTTTCTTCAAAGTTGTTATCTCAATAGTCAACTCATCTAATTGCTTAGTGAGCTTATTGTTATACCGCTCATGATACTCAGCTTTTTCTTGAAGAAAGAGGATATCAAGGGATAAGGATGCGACACTGTCTTCTGGATCCTCACTTCTCCTCACTAGCTCTTTGATGTTCTTTGCTAACTTATTGGTTTGCTTCATAAAATCGAAGAGTACCTGGGTGAATTCTTCTATTAACAAAGGGATTTAAAAATGTACCTCAGCTTAGGTGTTTTTCCCTTTTTTCTTAGAATTTGAGTCAGCAGTAGAATGTTGCCACTAGAGGTTAATGTTGAGCTCTCGCCCTTATCTCCATCAATTGCTTTCATGTAAAGGTTGGCAGAATCAGTTGCTTCTTTATCATATGAAGATTCTTCAGAGTTTCTCTATATGGTAGCAAGTGCCTCATTTTTCCACCTAAACTTCTTCTCAAATCTGACTTTCTTTGATTTAGGATAGGATGATTGGTTGTGAACTTTTTCTCCATAGCCAAAGCACTTGATGTCTATATTGTACTCTTTCTTTTGTCCCTCCTTAACTCCTCTTCTATGATGAGTTAGCTTGTTTTTGTTCGAATACTTCTTCTTGTTGAATTTCCATCTTCTTCATGAAGCGCTTGAAATCTTCTAATTAGAAGTGCCATTTGCTCATCTGAATCATCTTTAGTGCTCTCGTTGGATGAGTCGGTGTTTAGGATAATAACTCTACCCTCATGTTCCTTGCCTTTGCTTTTATTGGAGTCATCCTCATATTTTCTCAACAAGGTGCCTATTAGCTCATCATAGTTATAGGTCTTTAAATCCTGAGCATCCTCGATCAAGCTCTTCTTTGAGTCCCACTCCTTGGTGAGAACTCTAAGGATCTTCTTCACAATCTCTTCATTGGTGAAGTCCTTGCCTAGTCTCATGAGTTCATTAATGATATTAATGAACCCGGAATTCATGGATTGAATAACTTCATTGGTACCCATCTAGAATAGCTCGTACTCTGGATCATCAAGTTGATCTTGGACTCCTTCACTTTCTCAGTCCCCTCATAGGTGACTTTAAACTTCCTCCAAATCTCTTGTGATGTCTCGCATCCTGAGATCTTGTTTAATTTTGACAAATCTAAAGTGCAATATAAGTAGTTTATTGCTACCACATTCTCCTTGAGGAGCCTTACGTTAGCATCATTATAATCCTTTGGCTCAAGAGGAACATGTTCCCCATTCCTAACAATTGTAGGAATTTTGGGTCTTAACTCAATAGCTAGCCATGTTTGCATGCTTTACGGTTGTATGAAATTTTTCATTATGTTTTTCCAAAACGTGTAATGTTAGCCATCAAAGAGTGGAGGCCTGGTAAAAAACACTCATTCTTTAAGGAGTGTCGTTTATCCATGACCATAACTTTAGGAGGGATTATTAAAAGTCATCATATCTCTATACTCAAGATGATTTACATCTTAAGTTGAATATCTACTCTAATACCACTTGTTGGCCCGTGAAAGCGTTAATAATCATGTGGAGGGGGATGAATACAGATTAACTTCTTCTTTTTAAATTTTAAAATTGATTGCCAAGTTATTTTAAATGTGTGTTGAATCCAATTTAAGGAAAAAACTATAAACTCCTAATTATAGAATGATTGACATAATCTTAATTGAAACATTCCATAGATTCTATAGTTTTATAAAACTCATTAAACGAAACCTAGCATCTAAGTTTAGAGCATTTTCTATTGATGCATGTGGTTCATCGATAACTTAGAATAATCAGACAACACTCCATAAACCAACCTCTAAACCAAGACAACCAATATGATAAGTCCACACAGACCCCACTGACCAAAACCTCATGTGGACCCCACCGACCAAAACCTCACATTGAGGGAGAACTCAACGGTTAACAAGTGGCTTCTAGACCACTAGTAGACCTAACCAGAAATAACTACGAAGGCTCTTTTCTAAAATAGGATTAAGCCTTCAAAAAGAATTCTTGAAAATGCCAGAGAAACTCGTAGAGGATACGCAAAAATTTGCAAGAGAAAAGGAGTCAAAACTCAAAATGAAGTCTGATCTGAAGTACTAAGAAAGAGAGGGAAGAGGCCACTATTTATAGTGGAAGGGGTGAAAAAATACTCCCTTTACTTTCAATGTAGGATGGGGAAAATCCCCATCCCATATACAGGCTAACTCGCGAAGCTCCAAGCTCCACGGGCCAACCTGCACTCACAACCCACTTGCATGGGCTATGCGTGGCCACCATGGGAAGCCTATGTGGGCTTCCCTTATGCCGCAAGCCTCGCTTGTGGGCTGTTGATGGGATTGCAGCCCACTAGAATTAGCTAGCTTATGCCAACGCATATTAGTGGCTCGTGAGCACATTTGTGCTCTTGTGGATGCCACGCAGGCCCCTTCCCACGAAAAACCCGTATTCACTAAGCCCACTCGTAATGGGAAAAATTCCCTTCCTCTACCTCATCCATTTTTCTAATTCCTCTTTCAAATATTATTTGCTCCGACCATTTAACGTTCCATCCAAAATGAGCTTGACTCTCCCTTTTATTCTTAGTGTAGACCCTATCTATAAGCTCTTTATTTAGTCTGGTGAAGGCCGAATGTGTGTTACCTCATAGGATCCCGAAGTATAGAGCATCTATAGGTTGACATAAACCTGGTTTCCCATCCGAGAACCTTTAGGCTCAGTGTTCCAGACTGATATGGAGTTCGATAACTCTAACTAATTAAATGGGATTTCAAGCTAAGGTGTATAATTCCTCAATACTCGAAAAGTCATGTACCTGTAACTTTATCCAGTTTTGCAATAGTAATTAGTAAAATACACTCCTTTCATCATGTTAAATACCATCCAATTTATTGAGCTCAGATTAAGTGTTAGCTCATGTAATAGCCGTAGCTATCCTAAAAATAAACTTATTCAAATAACACCACTCGCATTTACGTACTGAGATTGATAAGAAACCCATTCTATCAATCTCATACATTGATCAAAGGTTCATGAGCGTGTCACTTCAACAAGAGGCCTTAAGGTACAGCTCCCATTATATCACTATATCAGGAGTGATGGATCCCATCTTGTACTTGTAATCACTTGTATCATCCAGATCACCAGGGTATCAATAGGTATGACCCAAAGTAAAGAAACTTCTGCACAAGGTAACTAGTATCTCAGGTCCGAGAATACTCGTACTGCTATTGCAATAATACGTGGCACCAACATATAGATATAGTTATTTCTGAGTTTTTATCTTAAAACGATCTCCAATGTATTACCCGAATACATTCATGTGTTAACTCAAGGTACCACCTTTAGCTCGTGAGATCGACTTCTTGGATTCAATCCAAGGAGTAAGCTTACACATGTTAGTCTTTCAGCTTCATTGATGTCCAGTCTCAATGAAACTATGACTAAGGATATTTAGACTTATCATAATTACATGTGTGTGCAGTTAGCTCCCACTATATCCTTTCACTTTCAGGCTATGAAATAGTCATGGACTTTATCTTTTTATATCAGTCAATACACACACACACACAAATATATACACATATACATACATAATAGCACATATATAATACTAGCGAGTTATATAATTAGAAAGAATCATCGACATATAATGAAGATGCCTTATTATTGATAAACAATAATCCAAAATTGATTGTACATTAGTGACTAATAAAGATATATCGCCCTAATTGCCTCTAGGACATACATAATGTCTAACAAGAGAATCATCAAGATCAGAAATGACCATGGAAGAGAGTTTGAAAATATGTTCTTCAAATTAATTTTGTTCAAGGAATGGAATTGATCACAGCTTCTCTACTTCCTATACACCGCAACAGAATGAAGTTGTTAAAAGAAAGAATGAAACTATTATTGAGATAGCTAAATCAATATTGAGTGGTAACAACTTGCCAAAGTACTTTTCGAAAGAATTTGTTAACACAGCAAGCTATATCTTTAATAGGGTTCTAACCCATCCTATTTTGGAGAAAACATCCTATGAGCTTTAGAAGGGGCATAAACCAAAAATTGCACATTTTAGCTTGATGTAAGTGTTTTATTCTAAACACTAAGGAGTAGCTAGCAAAGTTCGATCCAAAATTAGATGTAGGAATCTTCTTGGGTTGCTCAGCTTGCAGCAAAGCGTATAGAGTTTGCAAAAAGGACTTAACTTCTTAAAGAATATATGCATGCAGATTTTGTTCAAGGACATCCTATTACTAGAAGAGATTAAGATGATGATGTTTGTGAAGTAATTAATATGCCTGAGATTCTAAGCTCAACACTAGCAGCAAATTCGAACAACATCAATGAAGATAATGATCAGATTCAAACTATCAATTTCAAGGATGACTAAACTCAGCAACAATAAACCAATATGGAGATTCAAGTAGCAAATCCAAATCTTTCAAGAGAGATTAGAACTCATCGCAATCATTTCATTGATCACATTATTGATGATGTTCATAATCTAGTAAGAGGTCAACTTAATAGAATGACATGTCATTCCACTTTCATCCCATTGATTGAACCTAAGAATTTTGAAGATGATGAATTTGATGACAATTGGATGATAGTTGTGTATGAAGATCTTGATTAGTTCAAGCAAAATGAAGTGTGGGATTTAGTTCCTAAGCTAAGAGGGAAGTCTATTATTAGAACCAAATGGGTATTCATGAACAAACTTGATGAAGATGGCAATGTTGTCAAGAACAAGGCCAGACTTGTTGGTCAAGGCTATAATCAGTAAAAAGGAATTAATTATTATGAGACTTATGCTCTAGTAGCCAAACTTGAAGCAATCGTGAATCTTTGCGCTTTTTCATCTCATATGAACTTTAAATTGTTTCAAATAGATGTTTAGAGTGAATTATTGAATGGTTATATTTAAGAAAAAGTGTATGTGAGCCAACAACCTATTTTTGAAGATATGAAGCATCCAGATCATGTTTACAAGTTGAAGAAAGCTTTGTACTGATTGAATTAGGTGCCTTGTGTTTGGTATGAAAGATTAACTAAGTTTTGTTAGAAATGGCTCAGAAATGGCTATGTTAAAGGGAAATCATGCACAACTCAATTTATTAAGCGTAAGAAGAATTATGTGTTGCTAGTCCAAATCTATGTTGATGATATCGTGATTGGAGAAACTGATGAAGGACTTTGCAAGGATTGTAACAAGTAAATGAAGAATGAGTTTGAAATGTCAATGATGAGAGAATTAAATTTATTTCTTAGTTTGTAGATCAAGAAAAGCCATGATGGAATCTTTATCTAACAATTAAAATATGCCAAGGAAGTCTTGAAGAAGTTTGACATGGAGTAAGCAAAGCCAATGTTAACTCTAATGGCCACATATATTATCTTAAGCAAAGATGAAGCATATAAACCTATAGACAGTAAGTCCTATAGAGGTATTATTGGTTATTTACTTTACTTAACTACTAGTAGGCCTGATATTCAATACTTTATATGTTATTATGCTCGTTATCAAGCTAACCACAGAGAATCTCTCTTAGAAACTATTAAGAGAATTCTCTGGTAATTGCAAGGATCTATTAATGCAGGACAATGGTATCCTAGTAGCTCAAATTTCACTCCTAGAGGATGCATGGATGCTGACTATGGAAGAGATAGGCTTGATAGAAAAATCACCACTAATGGATGTCATTTCCTTGGAGAATGCTTAGTTTCTTGGTATAGCATAAGCTGAGTATATTACTACAACAAGCTGTAGCATAACTGTTATGGATTAAGTAGCAACTAAAAGATTATGGTATAAAGTCTAAATTCCTCGAAGTTATGTGTGATAACAAGAGTGATATAAACTTATCAAAAAATTTGGTTCAACATTGTAGGATGAAGCATGTCAATATAAGGCACCACTTCATAAGGGATCATGTGCTAAGGGGAGATGTTAAATTAGAATATGTTCCATCTGAAGAATGAAGAGTAGTTATCTTCACCAAACCACTCATTAAAGAGCAATTCAACCTACTAAGGTAATTAATTGAAATGGGAAATCCAATCTAAGGTGTAATCAAGTTTTATCATGTTAACCATAAGAAATGTTGATTTTTAAACTAGTCAGGAGACATGTATTTTACTCATTTCTTATTCAAGTTGAAAACATTGTCATTTTACTAGTTATTGTTTAAAATTCAATTTTAAATACTAACTGTACTTTGAGCATGTTCCAGCTTACTATACAAATGTCACTTTTTTAAGGTAAAACAATAAGGTGGTTTAAAATGTATCCAATCTCACCGTTGTTTTTCATCATGCTGTGTAAGGGATACACGTAGCAGAGAGATGTTTTTTTAATATAAAAGGCTAGCTAGCGAAGGAGAATAGTTACTTGCAAGCTTTTGAATCTCAAACATTTTCTTAAAAAATCTCTCTAAGATAATATGTATATATTCATTGATATAATAAGACAAAGTCTGTGACTATTTTATAGCACGAAAGTGGAAGGACATAGTGGAGCTATGTGGACTGAGAATTGCACCCACTTGTTAATATGAAAAGTATAAATATCCCTAGTCATAGTTTCGTTGAGATTGGACATTAATGAAGTGGATAGACTAGCATGTATAGGCTTACTCCTTCGATTGAATCTAAGCAGCCAATCTCACGAGCTAAAGGTGGTACCTTGAGTTAACACATGAATGTATTCGGGTAATACATTGGAGACCGCTATAAGATAGATACTCGGAAATAACTATATTCATGTGTTCATCGGTTAACTCCCCTTGGGCTATAAATAGCCCCCTTCCCCCTTAGTTATTCTCACTTCAGCTCAGCCTTCCTTTTGAGTTTTGACTCCTTTATTTTTGCGAGATCCTCCATGAGCTTCTCTAACATTTGTGATAATTCTTTTAGAAGGCTTATTTCTAATTTGGAAAAGAGCCTTCGTAGTTATTTTTGGGTAGGTCTACGAATGGTCTAGCTGCCGCTTGTTAACCGATAAGTTCTCCCTTTACGTGAGGTTTTGATCGATGGGGTCTATGTGGACTTATCATAGAGGCTATCTTGGTTTAGAGGCTTGTGCTAATGAAGTTCTTTCCAATTGTTCTAAGGGATAGATGCATCACACCAAAGGAAGGCACGCATTAACTAGTAATGCTCCAAACTTAGATTCTAGGTTTCTTGTTAATAAGTATTACAAACCTAAAGCATCTATGGAACTTTTAAATTGAGATTATGTCAATCATGTCATGCTTAAGAGTTTCTTTAGGGTTAATTTTAAGTTTGGAAATTCTACCTTGCTAGTTCACTTGTTCATTAACTACCTTAACTAATTATCAGCGGCATCAGAGCCTGCCTTATACTATGCATGATGCATAATTGTATATTGAAATATGATTTTCTATGAATTGATTAAAGTATGTTATGCATGACGAAGGCTTCAATTCTTGTTATACAAAATGATGTGAAAACTCGACTAAGGTTTTCCTCAAACTTATTCTAGGTGATTATCACATAATAAACAATGTTTTACTACACGTGTAAATGCTTTAAATTTATGATCGCCCAGAACTTCACTCAATTAAAAGATCAAAATCTTTAAACCATAATTGTCTATGGTATGATGAATCAAAGTGCACATGGTTATCTTGGCAGGATTGTACTTGGCCGCTCATTTACTTTAAGGGTGCCTTCCTACCTGGAAATTTCTATTAGTATTAGGTCTAGGAGTACCAAATGGAATTTTATGACTTAGTCGATTTCTAGTATGAAAATTGGATTCTGCATATGGTTTTATAGCCTTTGTTTACGTTGTTAAATTAAAACTTATAGTAATAGATGCTAGAACTTAAACATGGACATTGTTTATTTTGCATGCTATTTGGAGTCTTGGCATAATAGAATGATTATGATCTACCAATCTTGAGCATAATCCCTTAAATTAATAATTCCAAATAGCCTAGAATTATTATGATCATAATCATATCCATCGTTAAGCCCTAGACTAGTGCGAGACCGGTTGCACCAATAAAATCCCTACAACAATATTAAGGTGGTAAATTGTCTAGGGCTTAATCCTATCTTGTCTCATGGCCAAACTCATGTTAAGGGAAAGCATGTTGTACATGTTTTTACATACGAATCTTATTAACATATGTAAAAACATGTACAACATGCTTTCCCTTAACATGAGTTTGGCCATGAGACAAGATAGGGTTAAATCCTTAACCAAAATGGGTTAGTTATCGATATCATTGGAGCTAATGCTAGATTGGAGACATATTTGAGGAGTCATACAATTGGGTACGCACATCTTGAGAAAGAGAACTCAAATGGACTAGCAATTGGATGGAATGCAAATGGATGGGTTCCAACCATGGTTGTCTATTATAGGTTGACCTGCTATAGCGAGGGTCATATTAGATGGGCTATATATGTTAACTACCAAGGAAAAATGGTTTGGCCATTTTTTCCCGAATTCAATAAAAGGGGCTATTTGAATGTCGATAAAATAGTAGGGAATATATGTTTAATTAAAGACCTTATATTAAATGAATGTATATAGACTAATGTATGAACAATTTCTATCTTATATATAGGTTGAATATGATCACTAACGAAAACACTCGTACTGATATTGATCCTCTTGGCAACATAAAGTATGATGTTTGCAACTTCAATGAGTGGTTTGGTACTATCATAAGAGTTCTTTGGAATTATTACTTGGATTATGTTCTAGATGATCCAAGTCTCAAACATTCCGGTAAGAATGAGATGAATGACTATGAGAAGTATAAGGGAAACTGTGAGTTTCTTGCAAAGCTCATGTTAGACAACATACTCTTAAAGTACACATGCATGTACAAAGGTTTGGATTTATCATGATCCATCATCTCAACCTAGTGGAAAATTTAGAAAGCAAACTATTCAATAGTAAGTTGTAGGGAACCACCTCAACAGTGGAGTTGGTCATATACATATGTGATAACTTTAAGCAGTTAAGGGAGCTGGGCATCGAGTATAGTGAGAAATCCTTGAGAAAAATGGTATTGAGGGGATTATTCAATAAATATGATTCTTTCAAGCAGATGCTTAAGGAGTATGCTCGTAACTGTTCTTTAACTCAACTCATGGACTTGCTCGAGATATTTGAGATTGAGTTTATAAATAAAATCAAAATACAAGTGAATGCTGAGGACCTTAAGTTGAAAAAACTTAAAGGTTTAAAAGTTAAGAGAAAGCTCATGAAGCACTAGAGTTGAAAAGGGAAAACGTTTCTCTTGGAACAAGCTCATCATATAATGATGAGAGTTGTGGCTTGAACTTCTAGAGGTATATTCATACTAGAGAGTTTCTCTACGATTCCTTATGAGTCTACATGGGTATTGGATAATGGTTGTGGTACTCATATTTGTACTTTTTTGTAGGGTTTATGGAACACTAGGAGGCTTACAAAGAGGAAAATGGACATAAAAGTTGGAATTGGAGCTTGGGTTGTTATAACAGTTGTAGGGACATATAGCCTTCATTTTCATAGTGGCCTTGTTTTAGTTTTGAACCATTACTATTGCATTCATGGCGTTACTAAAAATATTATGTATGTTGCGTGTTTAGCAACAAAGGGATTTCAAATTTTATTTTCTAATAATTAATGTCAAATTAAGCGAGATAATATTCTTTATGCTTGTGGAATGAATGTGTGTGAATGGCATTTATATTCTAGATACTAAAATGGAAATACTTAATATATTGCTAAGAAATCAAAGTTGATTATTAGAAATCTTCATACTTATGGCATTATTGTCTAGGCCATATAAATGAGACTCGCTTAACTAAGTTACACAATTGTGGTGACTTGGGCCCAATTGAATAGAAATCCTATGGGGTGTGTAAATCTTGTTTAAAAGGAAAGATGATGAAAAAAAATTTCAAAGCAAAGGGTAAGCGTGAAACAAGTACTTTGGAAATAATACATTCCAATGTATGTGGTCTAATGAATGTTAAGACACATGAAGGTTTCATCTACATTGTAACCTTTATCAATGATTACTCACGATATGGTTATTTGTACCTTCTAAGGCACAAGTCTGAAAGTTTTGAGAAATCAAAGTAGAGAAACAGCTTGGGAAAGGTATCAAAACCCTTCAATCTAATCGAGGTGGTGAATACTTAAGCCAAGCTTTTCAGGATTATCTAATGGATAATGGTATTTTATCCCAATAGACAGCTCCTTATACACCCCAACACAATGGAGTGTTAGAAAGGAGAAATAAAACCCTACTCAATATGGTTCAGTCCATGATGAGATAAGCATAACTTAGCATATCCTTTTAGGGTTATGCACTTGAGAGCACAGTTTATATTTCAAACAGAATACCCTTGAAATCAGTTGATCAAACACCATAAAAAAATGTGGTATTGTAAGAAACCAACTCTTTCTCACCTGAGAGTTTGGGATCTCCTAATTATATAAAGATGACAAGTTCATATAAGCTGGTTGTTAAGTCTTATAGGAGTCTATTTGTAGGTTACCCAAAGGAGACTATGGGTTATACCTTTTACGATCCAAAGGAACAAAAGGTACTTGTTTCTAGGAATGCTCAGTTCCTCGAGAAGGAATACGCACTTGTGAAAGCTAGTGGGAGCATTCTTGAGCTGCATGCTGAAGAAGATCAAACAAATAATCAACTAATTGATCCTATACCTGTTACACAAGAAAGTGTAATCATGGAACAGTCTAATAGAACACCAACATTGCGTAGGTCAGGTCGGGCTCCAATTGAACCTAAAAGATACAAATATTTCATTACTAATGATAAGCACATCTTTGTTATGGAAGATGACGAGCTTAAAACTTATAAGATTGATGCTCCATGTATAGCCGTGAAGTTAGAGATGGACTCTATGTATGAAAATCAAGTCTAGAACATGATCGATGCTCCAAGTGGGATTAAGCCCATAGGATTTAAGTGGGTTGTCAAGAAGAAAACTCATATGGATGGTAATGTAATTACCTATAAAGCAAGGCTAAACCCAAAGGGTTATAGTCAAAAGAAAGGTATCGGCCGTAATGATACCTTTTCACCAGTAATCATGCCAAAAATCTATTAGGATACTCCTTACCATCATTGCTTGTTATGATTATGAGATCTGGTAGATGGATCTGAAAACTGAGTTCCTTAATGGGAACCTTGATAGAGATGTATATATGATACAACCTGAAGGTTTTACATCTCAAGATGGCTCGAAGGTGTGCAAATTGCAAAGGTCCATTTATGGACTTAAGCAAACATCAAGGACTTGGAATATTAGGTTTGAAAAGACAATCCAAGAAATTGGATTTGTGCAAAATGCTAATGAGCCTGTGTATATAAGAAGGATGGTAGGAGTGCGGTAATTTCCTTGTATTATATGTCGATGGCATATTATTGATAGGAAACTATGCTTAGTTTCTTTAAATAGTTAAGTCATGGTTATCAAGAAGTTCTCCATGAAATACCTTGGAGAAGCATCTTTTATACTTTATATAAAGATCTATCGTGATAGATCCAAAAGGCTGCTAGGTCTTTCTCAAAGTACATACATAGACAAGGTTTTAGCTAGATTTAACCTTGAGCAGTCAAGAAAGGGTTACCCTCCCATGTCTCACGAAATTGACCATTCTAAATCTGAGTGTCCGAGAACACAAGAGGAGAGAATGTACATGAATGGAATACCTTATGCTTCGGTAATAAGATCCATCATGTATGCTATGGTATGAACTTAGCTAAACATCTCATGTGCCTTGAGCATCACGAGAAGATTTCAATTTGATCTAGATGAGACACTAGATGGCCATTAAAACTATCCTCAGGTACTTACAAAGGACTAAGGATATGTCTTTAGTTTATGGAGAAACTGATCTCTCCATGGATGGATACACTAGCGTGAGTTTTCAATCTAACAGGGATGATTAAAAGTCCCGATTAGGTTATGTGTTTATGTTAAATGGAGGGGCAGTTATTTGGCAACACATCAGTTCCTTCTTAAGGATGGAGGATCCAGCAATAACAGCCCTCATTAGAGCTTTCTATACTCATCTATACATAGTAGAAGGTTTTAGTGATGTCCTGCTGATGGATTTTGAAGGCTAATCAACCTTGATTTATACTCGGTTGATTGGGAGAGATAAGTGTATAATTACACTTATTACCAATATAATTTTACACACTAAACACTATAATTTAAGTCATTTTTATACTTCATGTAAAATATTTCACGTGGTATGTAGTTGTTTTTTGTGTAAATGCAGATACTAGGTAAATCTTGGGAGTAAAATGATCTAAAGTGGAATTCTATGTAAAAAGAGTGAAAAAGGTGCGAAAAGATGCGTGGAACTTAAAGATTTGGCTTAGGATCGAAGCTGTCGAAGATCGGTGAAGTTACAAGAAGTATTATGAAGAAAAACACTATTCACGGTCACGACAATAATTCGCTATCGGGACATGATACACTTCAGAAAAAGAAATCTTCCAAACAAAGGTCATGGTCGCGACATACATATCATGGTCACGACTTGGATGGTTTTCTGGTTTTATCTTCTTAACTACCAACTGCCAGATAAGTATGATCAACCGCCATCAACTACCAATGAAAAGACACTTATCAGGAATCAACCAATCATGAAAAGGTTCCTAACCATTGTGGATTAGATCAAAGTTTCTCAACCAATCACAATGAAGAGATGCAATCTTTCACCAATGGACACAACCCTTCGTTTGGATAGACGCAACCCTTCGAACTCTATAAATAGGGTTCCAAACCGCATCAATTTCGTGCACCAAAGTGTAGAATGAAGAGGTGGAAAAATAGTGCATAGATAGAGAGTAAAATTTTTAGTTTTCCCTACGTTTATAAGTGTTAGCGAGAAAATGTTTAAGTTATTCGAATCCCTGTTTTGATCACTAGATTTCTCTACATATTCGAACGTTTGTTGTATGAGTGTAATTGCAAAGCACTTATCAATAAAAGTTTTCATTCTTCAACATTCATTTATTTGATATTCGCAAAGAATAGCATCCTAGCAGAGGTTCTGTATGGGCCGAGACCGAATTCAAAGCAGACAAAGGAATTGCAGGAATTGACTACTCCCATTAAAGGGTGGATATAGTTTGATCAACTTTAGCAGTCACTTGCATACCTTACAACTTTGCTTTGCTTTCTACTTATACTTTCTATTTCGAAGTTTATGATATGTCTATGTATCATAATGCGTATTTCATGCTATGTCCTTTATATTAATCAAGTTATATGCGTTGGAGTTAATTTTAAGAGTAGTTTCATGGTTAACAATACCGTGTATAATCATTGGATATGTGATATAACACTGTTTAGAAAGCCAACATTTTTGGAATGGTAAGTTGCTAAATATGGCTATGTGAGAGCGACCCGTACTAAGCAAAGTATTGACATTGTCCAGGTTTATATAGTTGTCTTAATTCATTTGCGCTAGATTTAGAAAAGCCATTTCATGTGTTGCTCTGCGGTGAATCATTGAACATCTGAGTGTCTAGAACCGATTATGTTAAATTAGTCTAGTGACCGTAATAACTTTGTTGAAGTTGCATGTTTTCTTTGCTATACTTATTTAGTAGGAAAATCTATAAATTAGAATCTCTAATCTCCCATACATATATCTATCCATTTTTCATTCTAATCCTCCCAACTAAAATCTAAAAATATTTTATTTTCTTTATTTTGTTTTTCCTTGTTGATCTTTAGAGCTAGTCCTTCCCTGTGAGATCGATATCTTTTAAAACTACATCGCAACTGTATACTTGCAGTTATCATCATTTTTCTATTTGATAAGAGGTATTGACAACTCCTATACTTTATGTGAACAAGTTTTTGGCGCCGTTGATATATAGCCAAATCTTGCGAACAAACTATTAAACTTATCAGTAGAAAAGTGGCGAACAGTTATTCCCCCTCAACCACCATTTCCATAAAGAATGATGAAGAAGAATGAGGATAAGCAATTCATCGAGTTCATCAACAAACTTAAAGGTCTGGAAATCAATCTTTCGTTCATTGAAGCCATTACACAGATTCCAAAATACACTAAGAATATTAAAGAACTTTTATCTCGTAAGCGTAGTTTAGAAGGAATATCGAAAATATCTTTAACTGAAGATTGTAGCAAAATAATAACTGCTATAATGCCCACTAAACTTAAAGATCCAGGAAGTTTAACAATACCGTGTAAACTTGGAAACATTTCCTTTCCAAAATGTTTATGTGATCTTGGGGCTAGTATAAATCTTATGCCTTTATCAATCTTCAAAGAGTTGAAGCTTGATGATGAAGTTAAAAGGATAAATATGGTCTTGCAATTGGCCGACCAGTCTATTAAATGTCCTTATGGCATAATAGAAGACATGTTAGTTAAAGTAGATAAGTTTGTTTTTCTGACAGACATTGTTGTGCTTGATTTTGCATATGATGAAAAATATCCTATAATCTTAGGAAGACCTGTTGAACCCAAGTTAAAAAGTACCTAACAGTACTTAAGACGTTTTGGAAATAGCAAACCAAATAGGCTAGCGAATTTAATTAAGTACTATGTATACTCATAATTAATGAAGCTAACTTGAGTCTTATGGTTAAACATACTTAGTTTGCTGTATGTAATTAATTAAGTTATGGCTAAGAATAGGAAAAGCTAAGTCCAACTTTAAACAGTTGAGGCCATGCTGAGTACTATGCAGTTTAATAGGAATAACTACTCAGCATGGACTGAGTAAAGCTTTTATTAATTAAAAGCAATTTATTATGACACTTTATGCATAAATGACAGTTGTACTACTAACAATTTCTGTGAGGAAACAGAATATTCTTGTGTGGCTTTTTAAGGTCAAATTATGCAGAAAATAATTGAATATTCATAGTGGATCTCAAAAGTCAAAAAGGCTCCACTCCATCAACGCTTGTTTGGAATCTTTTCACAAAAGTCTAAGATTGAGTGTGCCTCTATCAACACCATTCCTTAGTGTCTCCGCACGTGTCAGGCTATGTCAGCAACATCAACCAATCAAGATTCACGTTGCTCTACATGCGTCTCTCTATTCAAGAATGTATATGCTTGAAGATAAAAGAGCTTTCATCAATGAAGCTTATCTCGCCTCAACGTTCAAATTTCTGCCTCTGAGTGTCCCAGAACCTATCTCCAACAACAAGATTTGCAACATATGAAGAGAAGAAATATTAAAGAACTACAGAGACGAGAAGTCTACAATGGCTACTTCATGGAACTTCAAAAGTATAAATAGAAGACTGAAGAAGACATTGAACATAACAAGTGGTGAATAACAATTGAATTTTCTAAGAGATAAGTCACTGTATCATTCTAGCTTCCCAGAAATTGAAATCACAAAGCGATCAGCAAACATCAAATTCCACATCTGTTTGTAATAGAGAGAGAATCAACTTTGGGATATAACATTGTAAGGATTCAACATTTTATAAGTTGAATTTAGTTTGTTGTTGATTATCATTCTTGAGAGTCAGTTTAGGAAGGGTACCTAAACTGAGTTTGAGCAAGAATCAGGAAGGAGGAACTTTCTGTCAGTTTCAGAAGGGACTCAACCTGTGTGTAAGTGATAGTTAGAAAGGAGGGACTTTCTGTAATTGTGTCACCCACAAGAGTGTAATTGATTTATCTAAAAATCCAATCCAGCATGGAAGGATGAAGCATGTCAACATTAGACATCACTTCATCAGAGATCATGTGCTCAGAGGAGATGTCAAATTTGAATATGTTCCCTCTGAAGAGTAGTGTGCTAACATCTTCACCAAGCCATTACCAAAGGAATAATTCATCACACTAAGGGAGTTAATTGGAATGGCAAATCCATGATGAAGTATGAAATGAAGCTCTCAGAATCATGGCTAAATGTTGAAGATCAAGCTTTTGAAGTCTTTAGTTTCTGAAGACTTTAGCCTCTGAAGGCGTTAACTTCTGAAGATCTTGGCTAAGTGTTGAAAACCAAGCCTTTGAAGATCAAGCCTCTGAGAAGACACGTGGATAAACATCGTCAGTATTTTCAAGTAACGGCGTAAGTTACTATTCGCGAGTAAAATTTCAAATTTCTACGTTTTCAAATAACGCAGAATGGAAGTGGAACAGTTACTAGCAAAACTCACCGTTTTACTGAGGCGGTTCACTAGCTGTTAATCTAGCATTAATTTTCTATCTTAAGCTGAGATTGTGACACGTACCCTCCAAAATGGGTTTCTGCCTATATAAGATGAACAGTTAGGAAGAATGAGTTTACTTGCTTTGGCGATTTCAAAAAATTTCAGAGCATTCGAACCCTACAATTCCTTCAAATTTCTCAGTTTCATCGTTTCAAAGATCAAATGGTAATAATCAAAAGCACTTTTAGACTCAAGAACACCACAACTATGAAGATTGTGGTGAATAACCAAGGAAAAATGGAGAAGATCACCCTAAAGGAGGGAACTCTCATCTCCAAATTAGCTTGGGAAGATAAACTAGACTTTGGACCAATCTATGAGGTTGATTATGAGAGTTTGCTACTGAACAAGACAATTCACAGAATCATCAAGCAACAGCCACTCAGTGAGTTCTTGAAGATGGAGGGTCCATCAGTAATAGGACTCATGAGAGCCTTCTATACCCATCTCTACACTATTGAAGGCTTCAATGATGTTATAATGATGGAATGTGTTGGAAAGATAACACTCATCTGTTCCAAGCTAATTGTGAGCATTCTCAACATGCCTAATTCAGGCACTCAGCTTAAAAGATCTGGAGATGAAGATACTGTCCTTATTCCAGAAGATTGGGAACTCCCTGCTAATTACATATCTGAGGAGATTACTGCCAGCGGAATATCTTGGAAAGCCAAGATATGCTATGAGCTGGTTGTGAAGTGTTCGCCACTTTTCTACTGATAAGTTTAATAACTTTTACGCGAAGAGTTTGGCTATATATCAACAGCGCTAAAAACTTGTTCATGAAAAATATAGGTGTTGTCAATACCCCTTATCAAATAGAAAAATGATGATAACTGCAAGTATATTTGCGATGTAGTTATAAAAGATATCGATCCCACAGGGAAGGAGTAGCTCTAAAGATCAAATAGGGAAAAAGGATAAAGAAAATAATATGTATTGATCTTTTTGGATAAGAGGGTTAGAATGAAAAGTTGAGTAAATATAGATGTGATAGATTAGAGACTCTAAATAAATAGATTTTCACTACGAACAAGTATAGCAAAGAAAACATGCAAGATCAACGAAGACGTTACGACACACTAGATTAATCTAACAAACCGGTTCAACACACTCAAATGTTCAATAATTCACCGTAGAGCAACACATGAAATAACTTTTCTAAGTCTAGCGCAAACGAGATAAGACCGTTATATCAACCTGGACAACATCAATACTATGCTTAGTACGGGTCGCTCTCACATAGCCACATTTAGCAAGTTACCATTCCAAAAATGTTGGCTCACTAAACAGTGTTATATCACAGATCCAGTGATCATACACGATATTGTTAACCCTGAAACTACTCTTAAAATTAACGTCAACGCATATAACTTGATTAACATAAAAGACTTAGCATGAAATACGCATTATGACACATAGACATATCATAAACTTCGAAATAGAAAGTATAAGTAGAAAACAAAGCAAAGTTGTAAGGTATGCAAGTGAAAGCTAAAGTTGATCAAACCATATCCACTCTTTAATAGGAGTCGTCAATTCCCTCAATTCCTGCGTCTGCTTTGAATTCCGTCTCGGCCCGTACAGAACCTTCGCTAAGATGCTATTCTTTGTGAATATCGAATAAACGAATGTTGAAGAATGAAAACTTTTATTGATAAATGATTTGCAGTTACACTTATACAGCAATCGCTCGAATATGTAGAGAAATCTA
>CATIWQ010391951.1:0-17168 GCA_949673415.1 Euphorbia schlechtendalii
ACGAGGGAGGTACATGCGATATGGCAACAAGTTATCCACCTGCTCAAGTACTATCTTTTCTCAGGGAGGTAGATTAGTACAAGGGAAAGCTTCGCGATAATAGGGTACCTTAAACTTACGAGCTAATCCCCTCTATTGCAATGCCAATTTATGAATATGTCATAATTAAAGGAATACATAATAATGTGATCGATAATTTTCAGCACTTATCCAAAATCTAAAACCTTTAAAAAATAAGTTTTTAGAAAAATCCCCAGTGAAGTCAACACTATGAGCGGACGATAGGGAGCGATGGGCCGAGAGCACGCGGAATGAGCGGCGCGGTCCACCGGGGTGTTTAACTGAAAATAGAAAGTTCAAGGTCGGGGACTCAGAAAAAGTTTAGTAGAGAAAGCAAAAACATTTTTAGATTAGTCAAACCTTAATCTGCCATCTCTTAGTGTAGATTCGCCACCTGGATTAGCTCTTTCCAAGAATTAGAGTCCTGTGATGCTTAATGTCCGGGGGACGACCCAATAAGACACAGAGATTCAGGTTCGGGATAAGTTGTTTATTTCTTATTGGATCACATTATATTGCATCTATAGAAAACCGTATTTCTTATTTATGCATATTCGCACTTATGTCGTTTTCGAGTTATTATGCATGATTCACGTGTATTTGAAAGAGGTAAATTCATACATAAAGTAATAAACAAATGCGGAAAAATAAATTAATGAATTACAAAACTCAAGGGATGCAACTGGCTGCCTAATATATTAATTACAGTTCCCGTAAAAATATTTGCAATACTCGAAGGAAATTAAATCATAGTCATACATCTAACATGCATCCACAATGGTTAGCCCATGATATATAATACAACATGGATATTTACATGTATGTTCGATTTGATTTTGAGAAGGCCCGTGTGGCCTAATTAAAACATCGACGGTTTAAAGTTCTTATTTTGAATAAAAAATGTTCATTTTTATTTACACATATTTTGGTCATTTTTTATTAGTGAAAATGACCACATGGTAAGGTGGGAGGCCTGTTATCCGGGAATAATTTTTATTCCCTTCATGGGGGTATTCTACTTGATATCTCCATTAATAAAAGAATAAAAGAAGAAGAATAATAATTACAACAATATTTACGTAATAAAAATGAAGTAAAATAATCCCTGGGTCCACATGTAATATATAGTAGAGAAGAATACAATAAGCGTGAATCCACTTTGACGTATCCGTATGATCCCTATGAGTGTTCCTCGTTCATTTTTCAGTTTTGTTTGTGTGGAAAATAAATGTTTATTTATCAAAAATATAATCAAACTCGGGTTCTAAATTTGTTTTAGACCCGAGAATATCTGAGGATTTTTAGAAGAAGAAATAGATGGAAGTTGATTTAAAAATCATAAAGTTCTGGAATCCAAACGTGTTTTGGATCCAAATTATTTGAAAGAAAATATTTTCTAGTTGTTTCTTGTGAAAATGGTATTTTTCTCTGAAAATTTAGAGCTCCCTTCAATCCAAAAAAAGTCCCGATACTTATTTGATACCAGCGAGGGGTTTGATAGAAATTCCAGCAAGCCCTCATGGCTCGCTAGAATCCAGCAAGTCGAGGCACAGGGCTCGCTGGTTCGGCGAGCCTAGTTCAGTCGGGTTTTTTCTGATTTTTTATATATTTTTTAAAATTTATTTATTTAATAAATTTTACCAAAATCTTTTTTTTCAAAATAATTAAAGTTCTTAACACAATTCGGCGACGAGAAACATTCCCATTTGGAGATCTTCAAATAATCGAACCTTGTGTTATTCGAGGATAAAAATCCTGAAAAGCAATCATCATTGAACACGTGAGCTAGTACAAATTTCCATGCTCACACTAGGCTAGTGTCATTGAGACTAAATAGCCCAAAACCTCTTAGATACTTCCCAAGTATCAAACCTAAGCTAGTGTCATCGGAACTAAATAGCCCTAAACCTCTTAGATACTTTTTGAGTGTCAAACTTAGGCTAGTGTTATTGCGACCAAATAGCATAAAACCTCTTAGATACTTCTCGAGTTTTGAACCTAGGCTAGTGTCATTGTGAACAAATAGCCCCAAACTCCTCAGGTACTTCCTGAGTATCGAACTTAAGCTAGTGTCATTATGAACAAATAGCCATAAACCTCTCAGGTACTTCTCAAGTATCGAACGAAGGCTAGTGTCATTGCGACCAATTAGCCTTGCACCACTTAGTTATTTCCATGTACAGAACTAGGTTAGCTTTAATTATGATCAAATGACCAAATCACTCCATACGCATACATATAATGTATCATTCATTCATGCATACATATATGCATGTCACTCATCAATACATATCCAAATAAAGGAAACAAAACATGTCATGCCATTTCTAATGATTTTTATGATTATATATAGCTTGAAACGATCTCAAAAGTGTCTTGCAAGAATATCTCTTTCAGGATCAGACATTGTGGCATCGGGATCAGTTATAATGGAATCAGGGTCTGAATCAGATAAGGAAGAGGATCGATTAAATCTACCAAGTAATAGTATTTTTGTTCTTGAAAGAATGGAGGAACAACACCAAAGAGCAATGATCGAGGAGGCTATCGCTAATGCTATGAAACAATTCCTCTGTTTTGATAATTTTAAGGAGATGATGGGTGTTGTACTAGCATGAAAACAAGTTTCAACTCAAGAAGATCATAATGGTCTACATATCAATCTTGAAGGCCCCTCTAATATCCAATGCAGGTACCATCGTGATGAGCAAATAGATGATCTGGAAGCATTGGAAGATATGTTGACCAATGGAAATGGTAGAAGTTGTCAAGGTAAGTAGAAGGTTGTAGACGCACCTGTGGAGGATGAAAGTGATTTCTTTGTATATGTTTCTTCTATTTTTTAATGTAAACAATATTGCTGAATAGGCTATCAATGGAATGAAATCATCTTTTGCTTACTTAGGTGACTTTGATCTTGATGGATCATTCATTCATTTGAACATCCATGTAATATTTTTAGCATACATGATTCTACATTATATGAAATTAATTTAGGTACAGTATCAATTTCAAATTATCTCACTTATGTCGAAAAAAGAAAGATGGAAAGAATTTTACAAAAATATGTAGCAATGTTTGCTTGGTCATATGATGACATGCCGAGAGGTAGACATAGATATAGCAAAACATCAAATTCCTACGGATCCTAAATACAAGCCGGTTAAGCAAATTCTTAAGCTTCTCAGACCAAAATGGGCAGAGAAGGTGAAGAAGGAAATTGCAAAGTAGATTAAAGCCAAGTTTCTTGAGGTCGTAAAATATCCAGAGTGGGTGGAAAATGTAGTGCTAGTAACAAAGAAGGATGGAAAGGTCAATGTTTGTGTTGATTATCAAGATTTGAATAAGGCCTCTCCAAAAGATGATTTTCCTCCCCCACACATTGATATCCTAATTGATAGTGCCGCTAGAGCTGCCATGTACTCTTTCATGGATGGAATTTCAAGGTATAATCAAATTTTGATGAATGTTATTGATATGGTGAAGATGACTTTCATCATAAAATGGGGTGTCTATTACTGCAGGGTAATGCCATTTGGGATGAAGAATGCTGGGGCCACTTATCAAAGCGTAGTGGCAGCATTGTTACATGATATGGTTCATAAGGAGGTAGAAGTATATGTGGATGTTGTTAGTAAAGTTGATGACCTGAGAAGAGACCCAACCATCTTGGATAAATTTCCTACTAGAATTGAAAAGTATAATCTTATATTGAACCCCGAGAAATGTGTCTTTGGAGTTACATCAGGGAAATTGTTGGGTCATATTGTGAGTGAGAGAGGGAAAGAATTGGACTTAGATAAGATCCAAGCCATCAAAGAAATATTGGCACCAAAAACAGAAATGGAAGCTAAATCATTTTTGGGGTCATTGCAGTATGTTAGTAGATTCATTGCTCGTCATACCATTGTTTGTGAGCCAATATTTAAACTATTGAGGAAATGATAACCAGTTGAATGGAATGATCAATGCCAAGCTGCATTCGATAAAATTAAGGCTTACCTGGTGAATCCACCAGTATTGGTACCCCCAACACCAAGAAAGCCTCTAATTTTATACTTGGCTATTGAGGAGGCCTCAATTAGAGCTATGCTAGTACATGAAGAAGAAGACAAGAGAGAGCATGTGATATATTATCTCAGCAAGAAGTTACTTAGCTACGAGTCTTGCTATACTATAGTAGAAAAGACTTCTTCCACTATTGTACGGTTGACTAAGAAGCTGAGACATTATTTCCAATCTTATAGGATACAAGTAATTGCAAAGGTTAATCCAATGAAGTACTTGTGTGAAGCTCCTCTCCTGGTGGGAAAATTGTCCCGATGGTTATTATAATCAGAGTTTGACATCAAGTATATAATGAAGAACATTATTAAAGGGAGAGCCATTGTAAAATTTCTTGCCAACCAACCAATTGACTTAAACTATGTAGAGAACTTGGAATTCCAGATGAACAGCTGCTATAATCGAGGAGGAAGTACATAAATGGACATCATACTTTGATGGTGTTGTGGACAAAAAGGGAGCAGGCCTTGGAGTAATAATTATCACACCAAATAATGAAGTCATACCATTATCTATACGATTGGAATTCCTTGTCAAGAACAATGGGACAAAATATGAAGCATGTCTTTTTTGTTTGGAAACTCTTCGAATTGTAGGGGAAAATGAAGTAATAGTAATTGAGGATTCAACTTTAGTCATTAGGTAAGTGGTAGGAGATTGAGAGATAAAGGAAGAATCGCTCCGTCCTTATTTAGAAGCTATTCGAGCACTAGCAACTATGTTTGAGAAGTGTGAGTTTGAGCATGTCCTAAGAGAAGATAATCAAATGGCATATTCTTTAGCGACTCTCGCGTCTATGTGGGAAGGTCCTCAAAATAATCAATTTGTCCAATCATCTTGGAATCATCAAAGGTTCGCTTCTACCAGTAATCATTTATAGGAGTAATAAATATAGAAGAAAAAACTATGGTATGTAGACATTGTGAGGTTCTTATAGTATCCTGATGAAGTAGACATGGATGATCACACATCTTTAAGGAAGTTAACTATACAATTCAAGTTGGTGGATGAGACTTTGTTCAAACGGTCTAGTAATGGGTTGTTACTTAGATGATTGACAGAAAATGAAGCTTTATCGATAAAGCGGCAAGTACATGTAGTTTCTTGCGACCTCCACATGAATGGTTGGCTCTTGCCAAGAAAATTCAACGATAGGGTTATTTCTAGCTCACACTAATCGCATATTGCATTAAGAAATACCTCCAACGGAACTTCAAAACCTATTTGTTGGTCCTTAGATGGCTTAAATACACAGCAAAGGGGGCTGAATGCTATTTTTGGTTACTTTTTGCTTTTTATAAAATATTTACCAAGTTAAAGTTTTTAGATGCATGTGCTAAGTGCTGCATGTTGAGTTGGTCTAAAAACTTATAAACTGCTTAGCTTTGCTGGCACAATTTATCATCAATCATATTTTGAGTCCTCTAATTAGTATGGATTGGTTTTTCAAGCAAAACTGAAAACAAAGATAGAATGGTGGATGAGACAAATGCGATAAAGGCAAGTGATTAAGGTTAGAACTTGAACACTTGAGGTTTTATCCTGGTTCATCCCTTGACCTACCTCCAATCCCTGGATTCCTTTTCGAGCTTTAATCCACTAGTGATTTTGTTCCTTCCTTAAGTGGAGAAGCCTTTACAGTGGATAGACTCTATTACAGAAAGTATGTTTCTTTCTAACTACCATTTAATCTACAGTTTGGGTACCCTTCCCAAGCTGTCATTCAAATTTTTAAAAGAAATTTGCGAATAGAGGAATTCAACTTATAAAATGTTGATTCCTTTACAATGTTTAATCTCTAAGTGATATTTCTCTCTCTATTACAAACTAATTTGAATAATGAATGTTTACTGATTGCTTGATTTAGAATTTCTTGAAGCTGGGAGTAAATGAACATAATTTTATCTCTATAAGAAATTCGAGGTGATTCACCAAGTTCTAACACCTGCTCCAGTCTGCTATTTATAGTTGAAGCTCTTACAAATAGCCGTTGTAAACTTCTCATCTTTATGGCTATTTAATTTCTCTTCTCTTCAAATCTTTTGAATCTTACCATTGGAGAGAGATTCCAGGATGTTTAGAGATAGAGATTTTGGATGTTGAAGCGTGATATAATTCCATTGTCAAAAACTCATTTATCTTTAAGGAATTCATTTTGATAGAGAGACGAACAAGATGAAATGTGGTATTCTGTCATTAGTTAACTTTCTGACATTTGCAGAGGTGCGCGGAGACACTGAGAAACGACTCATGATAAAGGATTCCTTTTGTCATGAACTTTATGAGGAATCTCCAACATTCTGTACTAACACCTTTTGAATGTGAAGAATATAATAATATCTTTATTAATTTCAGTGCTTTTTATCTTGAAAAGCATCAAAAGGTATATTTCGTTTCTCACTCAAAATGTTAGTAGCACAAGTGTCAAATATTCTCTAAGCGTCTAAGAAAAATAGCTATTTATTCTTAAAAGTTAACTCAGCATAACTGAGGGACATCTTTATAGTCTACGTAATACTTAGCATAACTCAACTTTTCTTACTCTATAAGCTGTAACTTAATTAATTACTTAGTAAACTTAGTTGTTTTTCATTAAACAAACTCAAGTAAACTTCATTAATTAAGAATATACTTAGTACTCAATTAATTTCACTATCCTAGATAGTTTGTTATTTCCAAAATGTTTAAGTACTGTAAAGTATCATTAATTTGGGTTCAACAATCGGCCCCATTTTAGACAGATAACAAACCAAGTAGTAAAAGAGATTAATTGAATAAGTAGTTTAAAGATATCAAGATACCTGATAGGTGATGTAAGACTCCCACATGTTGAGTGACTTTCATTAGTCAGCTTGAGCTCCCCCATACTGAGTGAGTCTTCTACAAGCAGCTCAACTCCCCCATACTTAGAGGATTTTCTTCATTTTGGGACTTTATCTTATTTCAGCTTTTCTCTTGAGTTGGTCTCAGCATATGTAATCCTGCATTAGATATTCAACCATGTAGCAGAGATAATATATACAATAATTAATTTAAAGTTAAGAAGATTTTAACTTGGTATGAAAAAACTTGTAATTTTCATTCATTGATAAAACACTTAGTCAGTACATAATATATATCTTGAACTAAGATTACAAAGTTAATTTCTATTACAAGAGTTATCTATTCTAATACATTGGATTTGCTTATTTTCTAGATCTAGAGGATTGTCTAGGATGATGATTAGAGGATGGTTTTTGCTATTGTTGTTGTTGTTGCTGTTGAGGTTGTCCAGGACGCTTCGGAATAGATCCCTTATTCAAATTAGTAATCTTGAGGGCATCTTCAACTACCTTCTCCCCCATTGATATCTATCTCTTCACTATTTGTTCCAGGTAGACATTGAATGAGTTTAAAGTAGCTTGGAAGTCCCCCTACTTTCCAATAATGAGCGGTGATATCTCTTGTTCTAGCATCTCCTTACCCTTGTTGGTGAGAAACTCTTGATCATTTAGTTCATTGAGGAAAAGATGATGGCACCTGGAGAGATGAGTTATCTGGTCCAAACCTTAGCATACGAACTATTGAAAGCACTGCAACAAGGCTGTAAAGTCTTAAGCAGATAATGCAATCTTTAGTTTTGCTTCCATGTCCAAGATCTTGGGGCAGATGGAAGATATACACTTTGTAGTGTATTTTATATCATTTGCATCATAAACTCCAGTTGTCTTCAGCTGTCTAACATTTCTTTGAAGATCTTCAAGCTTGGTCTTGAGAATGTTCAGCTTGGAGTGGATAGACAAACCAGTTTCAAGATATAATGATTCAGTTGGTTGTTTAGGGAAGATTTTTCCCATTGCACCCAACAGAAACTTTTGTGCACTTTAAACTTTGTCATCCATATTAGTGTTGATCTCCTTGGATATTGAACCTAGCTTTGAGGAGAGAGAATCAACGTTCAACATAGGCTGTTTGTCAGCTTTCTTGGACACCTCATTGACAGACTTTATCAGTTGATAAGTTTTACCATCTTGATTTATTAAGAACCTGGACATGGACTCTAAGACCTTTACCATGTTATGCCCTATATCCTTTGTGGTGTCGACCTCTTTGAGCTCTGAGTTTATCTACTTGTCACTGCTCCTTTTTATTTCGGCTTACTCTTCACCAAATTTATGGAACTATGTAGTTTGAGTTTCCAATGTGAAGCTCAAACTACTTAGTTGCTCAGCATCAGCGTCTATGCTACCCTTTATCTATCCTACCATTGCATTAGCAAGTGCAGTAGATGTGAGGATAGAAGTAACCGTTGCCCCAAGCTGGGCTGCAGAATTCGACAAACCGGCTAAGATCATAGCAATCTTGTCAACCAAAATCTTAGCACTCTCTTTTACCAAGTAATTTCAAATCTCATACAAACTGCCTTGATCTTTTCAAACTCCTCAAAGTAGAGAGATTCACAGGGCAAGCCTAAATGTTCATCAATTTTAGGTAGCTTTGCCTTGGGTTTAGAAGATAAGCCCATCAATTCTTGAGTCATTAGCAAATTGCTAACTGATCCATCCAACTCGGGATCAGTCTTGAGTATTGGGAATTTCTTCCTTTCCAACCCTCTAATCTAAGCTAAGATGGATGCATCAGCCATGTCCTCTTGAATTGGCCTACTGCTGGGTTCAGGTACTTCATTGGCTTTAACATTTACCTCGTTACCATGACCACTTGTCTCTCCATGCTGAGCGAAATTCTCAACGTTAGGAGCTTTCTTAATTAAAGGAATTAAGGGGGTTGAGGATGGGTTTGAAGAAGTGGTAGGTATAGGAATTTGTACTGTTGAAGAAGACGGGATGGTTTTAGGTTTTACAAGGAAAGGAATTATTTGAGTTTGAGGAAGAGAAGAATTAGTATGTTGGTTATTATTTGGGGAAGTATTGGGAGAAAAGGAATCTTGGGTATGTACATGAGAAGATGAGGAAGGAATATTTACTAGGGAAGAGGGTATAATTACTAGGGAATTTACAATGTTAGAATGTTTAGGATTAACAGGAGAAGAAGGAATTTCACTGACTACAGGAGTAGAAACTAAAGAATTTACAGGAGAAGGAGTAAGATTTATAAAAGAAGTAGGGGTAGGGTTTAAAGGTACCTCTTGGTTAGCTAATAGATCCAAGGATGAATTAGCCTGAGGTATCTCAAACTGAGTAGGAATTTCCCTAGTTTGAGTGAAAGTGGGTGTGGGGATGTTAGGATCAGGAAGATGAGACTCTTCTTGATGAAGGGTTAGGGTTCCTCCAACATCCTCATCGTTGCTCACCATCGAATTTTCTTCTAAAGTGGGCGGTTGGTGGCAGAGCGCTTGCGTTGAGTACCCTTAGCTTTATTGAGGGCCCTCTTGAACTACAGTAACGCCATGATTAGTTGTGTCCTCATCCTTTGACTTCCTAGAATCACCCTGCTCCTCAGTATCTTCTGATACAATGAGTTTGAGCTTTCTTTGGCATAGGGTTTCCTCTGCCTCTACAACATCTTGATTCTCTTCTTCATGTTTTTTCACATCAGCTTCCCTATGAGCACCTTTGTTAGCCTTCATCTACCTTTTCTTTGCCATGCTGGGGGCTAGACAGGCATATCTCCACCCTTGATTTTTAGGGGCTCTTCTTCCTCACCTTAGAAGAGCCTGCTTTAGCCTTTGGAGAGGATGTAGTGGCATTGATTTGCTTCAACTTTGCTCACAATGGCACATTGTCGCTGTTGTCTACACTACCTCCCTTGAAGTCAAGCATGAAACCATCTTCTTCCTCCTAGGACATGTCCATTCGCAATACTGACAGTACGCACTTAAGCTTTCACTTTTCTTGTGCTTTATTGTACCTAGTATGCACTTGGTCATGATATAGCTTAGTGAAGTGAGATAGGTCCAGAGTTTTCTTCACCACCAATATTGTATCTCTAGGCCCACCAAGATAAGTAGGAACATCTGCTTTCACTACCTTCATCAAAGCGATGATGAGGTAACCATATTGATAGATATTAGTCAGCTTAGTTAGGTGGTGAAGAATCATAGCTACCCAATTAAGTCTTTTACCCTCTACCATATCATAGACAACACACCTCTCAAAGTAGGTGCATCTAGTCACAGAGCCTGTCTCGGTCAACAACAACTTCACCCCTATCTCATGGTAATCTCTTGTTGTCCAGCTCATACCTGAGGCGACAATCTCCCTTGAGACATAGTTGGCCGGGAGTTCCCAATATTCTAGGATGATAACAGTGTCCTCATCATAGGTTTTTCTGAGGTGAGTGCCTTTGTGAGGTATGTTGAGGAGGCTCACGATTAATCTCGAGCATATGAGGTAGGAGTTTCCATCAATCTCCACCAAAAGGACACCGTTGAAGCCTTGGATTGTGTAGAGATTGGAGTAGAAAGCCCTAACAAGACCTGCGATTGCTGGTCACTCCAATTGCAAAAATTGGCTGAGGTTTTGCTACTTGATGATGCGATGCATGATGCGATTCCTCAAGAAACTCTCATAATCGACACCATAGACTAGGCCAAATTCTAAGTTATTTGCCCAATCCACCTTGGTGAACAAAGTTCCCTCTAGGAAAGTGATTTTCTCCATCTTGCATTCAGCATTTACTATAAGGCTTCTCTTGGATTTTGATTGGAGTCTGAAAGTTGTTTTTGTTATCGCCATTTGAGAGAGAAAAATTATTTTTTTAAAAGAAAAGAGATTAGAGTTCTTAAGCTTTGGAAATCGATTAGGATTCAAGGATGCAAGTAACCTCTCTCTTCAACTTCTTTAGCCTTTTATAAATAGCCTAATCTCTCTGAGATATGTGGCGCTTCCTTAGCCCAAGATGAGAATTAACGCTGAGATTAACACTTGATTAACCACCTTATTAAACGGTGAGTTTAGGATAAAATGGTTCTAATTCCAAAGTGCATCTTTTTGAAAATGTGGGTTTATCTGCATTGTTAGTTTCATCAAAATCTACATGCATAGACACCTCTAATAGAAAGGTACGTTTGATATATATTCTATATGCCCTACTGTTAGTTGAGTATCCCAGAAAGATACCTTCATTAGACTTAAGATCAAACTTACCTAATTACTCCTTGGTGTTAAGAACAAAACACTTACAACCAAATGATCTGAGATGACCAATCTTAGGCTTGTGCCCTTGCCAAAGCTCATAGGGTGTTTTCTCTAGAATTGGGCGAATTAAAACCTGATTCAAGATATAACAAGCTATGTTAACAACTTCTCCCCAAACTTACTTTGGTAAATTATAATCTCTCAGCATGGAACGAGCTATTTCAACTATGGTTCTATTCTTCCTTTCTACAACTCCATTTTATTAAGGAGTATAAGGAGAAGAGAAGTTATGCTCAATGCCATGCGTTGAACAGAATTCTTCGAAATGAAAGTTCTCGAATTCACATCCATGATCATTTTGGATTCTATTGATTTTAGTTCCCATTTCATTCATTATCCTATTACTGAGCTTCACAAAAGATTCATATGTCTCATCTTTGCTACTCAGCAAGACTACCCAACTGAATCTTGTGAAGTCATCCACAACCACCAATGAAAATCTTTTTCCCCCCAAGCTCATTGGCTGAATTTGGCCAAATAGATCCAGGTGGAGGAGCTTCAACTGTCGCTTAGTTACTACGTGATTAATTGACCTAAATGATTTCTTAACTTGCTTATTTAGTTGGCAAGCTGAGCAAAGTTTATCCATCTCAAAGTTGATACTGGGTAAACCCACACCTAATTGATTTTTTGCCAGTTTGGAAAGAATGCTCATAATTATATGACCCAAACTTCTATGTTAAAGCCACAAATTATCCTCCTTAGATAAGGACGCGCATTAGTGGAGCCAAGGGATAAATCAATCATATAGACATTATTGATTCTAGGAGCAAAGAGATAGTAGAATCAGACTTATAGTCAATAACTAAGTAACTTGTTGAGTAGAATGTAACCTTCCTACCTTTGTCACAAAGCTAGGCTACACTAAGCAAGTTGAACTTGAGTCCTTTGACCAGAGAAACCTCATCAACTAAAGGAGAGACACTAACAGTGCCACAACCCATAATCTTACCTTTTTGGTTATCTCCAAAACTGACACTTCCATTTCTTTTGCGCTCCAATAAGATGAACTGACTTTCATCTCCCATTATATGCCTTGAGCATCCTCTATACAAACACCACATTCTAGAGACATCAGTGGATCTAAGGCTCTCCTGCAAAACAGTTACGTTTTCTTAGGTACCCATGCTTTTGAGTTGGGTCATCCTTTGTTAGCAGTGCTTAGGTTACTCAAATCATAATCATCGTAATGACCATTTTATGCATATAGAGTATTGTAGCATATCCAGCTTTTCCACAAAAACCACACAGTGTTTTTGCTTTGGGTTGGCTCATTTTCTTCGTTTTAGAGTAATTTTTCCACTTAGAATTACGAGTTTGGTTATTCTGAGTTTGATTGTTGGCTGGAGGAGGAACATGTTCCTTCTTTAAAGCTATTATCTCAGTAGTCAATTCATCTGATTGCTTAGTGAGCTTGCTAGCATGACGGTCCTGATACTCAACTTTTTCTTGAAGAAAGCGGATATCAAGAGAAAATGAAGCAATTGTGTCTTCCTGATCTTCACTTCTCCTCACTAGCTCTTTTATGTTTTTCATTGACTTATTTGTCAGTTTCATGACATCAAAGAGTTCTTGGGAAAACTATTCTATTGACAAAGGAATTTTGAAATGTACCTCAGTTTGAGGAGCTTTCCCTTTATTAAGCCTAGCTTTAGAGTCAGCAGGGGATTAACTTCTACGTAAGATAGATGTTGAGCCTTCACCCCTTTCATTCTCAATGGCCATCAAGTAGAGGTTGGCAGAATCAGTTACTTCTTCATCTGATGATAAAGACTCTTCTGAATTGCTCCAGGTGGTAGCAAGTACCTCATTATTCTTTGCGAACCTTTTCTTGTATCTTTCCTTCTTGGTCTATAGACAGCTCGATTGGATATGGCCTTTCTCACCATAGCCAAAGAATTTGATATCTTTGTTGTATTCCTTCTTGAGTCCTTCCTCATCTCCTCGCCGGTTCTGAGTTGACTTAATTTTAGCGGGAAACTTCTTCTTGTTGAACTTCCCGTCCTTCTTCATGAAGCATTTGAAATGCCTAGTCAGAAGGGTCATTTTCTCATCAGAATCATAGCTTGGGGATTCATCAAAGGAATGAGCTTTCAGGACAATGGCTTTACCCTCTCTTTCCTTACCTTTACTCCTTTCTAAGTCATCATTATATTTCCTCAAGCTCATCTCATGAGTTAGCATGATGCCTATCATCTCATCATAGCTGTAGTTATTCAGACCATGAGCCTCCTCGATCATGCTTTTCTTAGAATCCCACTCTGAGGTAAGAGGGCAAAGAATCTTCTTCACCAGCTCCTCCTCGGTAAACTCTTTGCCAAGACGCTTAAATTCATTAACAATGTTAATGAACATGGTATTCATCGCCTGAATACCCTCACTGGCGCCCATCTGGAATATCTCATACTCTTGTAGCATGAGGTTGATCTTGGACTTTTTGACCTTTTCAATCCGCTCATAGGTAATCTCCACCTTCTTCCAGATTTACTATGCTGTCTTGCAGCCCGAGACCCTGTTAAATTTAGTAAGATCTAGCACACAGTATAAGTAGTTAATCACTCTCGCATTCTCTTTGACAAGCATAAGATCAACATCGTCATAATCCTCTAGATCTATCGGAACATGTTTCCCATTCTTCATAACAGTAGGAATTCGCGGGCCAAGCTCTATAGCGAGCCATACTTGCATGCTTTGTGATTGAATGAAGTTTTTCATGCGATTTTTCCAAAATGTGTAATGGTTACCATCGAATAATGGTGGCCTAGTTACTGACATTCACTCCTTAAGGAGCACTATCTATCCCGAGCTAGAACTGAAGCTGTTATAAGCCATTTATGGATCTTTAACTCAAAGACGATTAGTCAATAAGTGGAGCACTCGCTCTGATACCACTTGTTGGTTTAGACAGCTTAAATACACATTCTTGGTTTGCTTTTTATGAAATATTTACCAAGTTAAAGTTTTTAGATGCGCATGCTAAGTGTTGCATGCTGAGTTGGTCTAAAAACTTATAAAATGCTCAGCTTTGCTAGCATAGTTTATCTTCAATCGTATGTTGAGAACTCTACTCAACACGGATTGGTTTTTCATGCAAAATTGATACAAAGAGAGAATGATGGATGAGACAAATGCGATAAAGGCAAGTGATTAAGGTTAGAACTTCAACACCTAAGATTTTATCTTGGTTCGGCCCCCAGCCTACCTCTAGTCCTCGGATTCTTTTCCGAGCTTTAATCCACTAGTGATTTCATTCCTTCCTTAGGTGGGGAAGCCTTAAACTCTATTACAAAAAGTACCTTTCTTTCTAACTACCACCCAATCCACAGTTTGGGTACCCATCTCAAACAGTCACTCAGATTTCTAAAAGAAATTTGTGAACAGATGAATTCAACTTATAAAATGATGATTCCTTTAAAATATTAAATCTGTAAGTGATATTTATCTCTCTATTACAAACTGATTTGAACAATGAATATTCGATGATTACTTGATTTAGAATTTCTTGAAGCTAGGAGTAAATGAACAAAGTTTTAGCTGTTTAAGAAATTCGAGGTGATTCACCAAGTTTGAACTCTTGTTGCTCCAGTCTTTTATTTATAGTTGAAGCTCTTGGAATTAGCCGTTACAAAGTCCTAAAAGTTCTTCAATTTCTCTTCTCTTCAAATCTTTCGAATCTTCCCATAGGAGATAGATTCCAGGATGTTTATAGATAGAGACTTTGAACATTGAAGCGTGATATAATTTCATTGTCAAAAACTCGTTTGTCTTCAAGAAATTTGTTTTAATAGAGAGAAGTGTGAGATGAAATGTGGCATTTTGTCATTAGTTGACTTTCTGATGTTTGAGGAGGTGCGCGGAGACACCGAGAAATGGTGTATGATAGAGGATTCCTTTTATCTTGGACTTTAGTGAGGAATCTCCAACATTACATGCTAACCCCTTTTGAATGTGAGGACCACTAGAATATCTTTAGTAATTTCAGTGCTTTTTATCCTAAAAAGCATCAAAGTTATATTCCGTTCCTCAAAGAAAACATTAGTACCATAAGTGTCATATATTCTCTAAGTGTCTAAGGAAAATAGCTTTTTATTCCTAAAAAGCTAACTTAGCACAACTGAGTAGACATCTTTAGTCTACGTAATACTCAGCATAACTTAGTTTTTCTTACTCTAAGCCATAACTTAATTAATTAAACTCAAGTAAACTTCATTAATTAAGAGTCTACTTAGTACTCAATTAATTTCACTATCCTAGACAGTTTGTTATTTCCAAAACGTTTAAGTACTGTAAAGTACCATTTACTTAGGTTCAACAATCTCCCCCATTTTGGAAAGATTACAAACTAGGCAATAAAAGATATAAATTGAATAAGTAGTTTAAAGATATTGAGATACTTGATAGGTGATGTAAGACTCCCACATGCTGAGTAACTTTCCTTAGTCAGCTTGAGCTCCCCCATACTAAGTGAGTCTTTTACAAGCAACTCACCTCCCCCATACTTAGAGAATTTTCTTCATTTTGGGACTTTGTATTACTTCAGCTTTTCTCTTGAGTTGGTCTCAGCATATGTAATCTTGCATCAGATATTGAGATACTTGATAGGAGATGTAAGACTCCCACATGCTGAGTAACTTTCCTTAGTCAGCTTGAGCTCCCCCATACTAAGTGAGTCTTCTACAAGCATCTCACCTCCCCCATACTTAGAGGATTTTCTTCATTTTGGGACTTTGTATTACTTCATCTTTTCTCTTGAGTTGGTCTCAGCATATGTAATCCTGCATCAGATATTCAACCATGTAGCAGAGATAATATATACAATAATTAATTTAATGTTAAGAAGATCTTAACTTGGTATGATAAAACTTATAATTTTCATTCATTGATAAAACACTTAGTTAGTACATAATAGATGCCTTGAACTAAGATTAGAAAGTTAATTTCTATTACAAGATTTGTCTATTCTAATACATTGGATATGTTTATTTTCTAGATCTAGAGGATTTTCATGGTTGATGATCAAAGGATGGTTTTTACTGTTATTGTTGTTGTAGCTGTTGAGGTTGTTGTCCAAGACACTTCAGAAGAGATCCCTTATTCAAATTAGCAGTTATGAGGTCATCTTCAGCTACCTTCTCCCCCATTGATATCTGTCCCTTAACTATTTATTCTAGGAAGACATTGAATGAGTCTAAAGCAACTTGGAAGTCCTCTTACTTTCCAATAATGAGTGAGGATATCTCTTATTCCATCATCTCCTTACCCTTGTTGGTGAGAAACTCTTGATCATTTAGTTTGTTGAGAAGAAGATGATGGCACCTAAAGAGATGAGCTATCTGGTTAAAACCTTAACATGCAAATTGTTGAAAGCACTGCAGCAGAGCTATGAATTCTGAACCAGATAACGCAATCTTTAGTTTTGCTTCCATGTCCAAGATCTTGGGGTAGATGGAGGACATACACTTTGTAGTTTAGTCTATATCCTCCGCATCATAAACTCTAGTTGTCACCAGCTGTCTAACATTTCTCTGAACATCTATGAGCTTGGTCTTGAGAATGTTCTTCTTAGAGTGAATAGATAGGCCAATTTCAGAACATAATAATTCAGTTGGTTGTTTAGGAAAGATTTTGTCCATTGCACCCAACAGAAACTTATGAGCACTTTAAAATTTATCATTCATGTTGGTGTTGATCTCCTTGCATACTGAATATAACTTTGAGGAGAGAGAATTAATGTTCAACATAGGTTGCATGTCAGCTTTCTTGGACACCTCATTGACAGACTTTATTAGTTGATCAATTTTACCATCTTCATACATTAAGAACCTAGACATGGACTCCAAGACCTTTACCATGTTATGGGATAAGTGTATAATTACACTTATTATCATGATATTTTCAATCATAAAA
>CATIWQ010392008.1:0-10067 GCA_949673415.1 Euphorbia schlechtendalii
ATATATATATATATATATATATATATATTCCACAGTTGTTTAACAATAAACAACTTGGTACTATATAGCCTTTTGATTGAAAGCACAAAATGTTTAATTTTACATGTCACATATTACTCCTATTTGATTTCAATGTACCAAGCATTAGGGGTGTTTAAAAACTGAACCTAACCGAAATAATCGACCGAACCGATGTAATTCGATTTATTTGGTTCAATTTTTTGTCTAAACTTCGGTTTCTGTTGTTACTTTTACAGATTTTTGGTTTATTCAATTGGTTCGGTTTTAATATATAAATAATTGATATAATCGAACCAACCGATTAGTTCAACATATTTAAAATATTAATTACATATATAAAAATTTAATCTACAAACTTAATTTCATTAAGTTTGTCATAGCAATATCATCACGTTTTTAAGACACTGTTATTTCATTTTATTGCTTTTATACAAGATATGCATGTTAATTTATGTATGTAATGAAAGTATCAGTGATAATTATATACAAAAATAAATAGAATTTTAACAAGAAAATGAAAGAACAAACAAAAAAAGTTAATCGGTTAAATGAACCGAACCAACCGAACTGAATAATTCGATTTTGTTACTTATCTACTTCGATTCGGTTTCGGTTTTTATTTTTTCATTTATTCGATTTCGGTGTATTCATTTCGGTTCAGTTATTGAACCAAACCAACTGATGAACACCCTTACCAAGCACACCTCAAGATAACCACTTGATGTAAGCATTATGAACAAGCAATAAAAGATATTAGCACATTATATAATGATTAACATATTAATACATACTATTTTTTTGCTTATTTGAGCGAAACTTCTTGGCCGAGTAGTGTGTGTATCAATGACCTTCTTTCGACTTGTAGAATTTTTCTCAACCATTTCCTTCAAATAATTAATAAGTAAATTAAAAATGCGAATAAGTACTTTAGAAATTACATGCAAAAGATTGTCAAATACCTTCACTTTCTCATTACCCCAATATTTTAAAAGCACCTTAAACTCATCAAGTGGAATAGCATCTGGTCTGTTCTTTATCCTTTCATTATCATAGTCATAACCAGTGTAATATTTTTTCTTGATTCGAGATTTATGCACTTTCCATGCATCACGCATTGCCGTCATTGCCCAAAGTTTTCCTTCTTCAGCAATTATATACTTCTCCTAAAACATATATATAATCAAACAAATTAAATTCAATCACACAAAAATTAAAAAGTGACTTCAAATAACAAGGCTTACCTTCACAAACTCCCATAGGCTATTCTTATCTAGAACCTTGTGCCAATCAACATAAACAAGGGGCACACATTCTCTAACTAAAGTTCCCAAAAACAAGCTAAATTCTTAAACTGATTTCGAATAATTTGAAACAGGTTGGAAATTGTCATTTAAAGTTATTAACTTTCTTTCATCAAATTTTACTTGTATGTACATTAAGCATTTTTGTTTTTCCTCTCGTCCTCCTCACTAAAACTTCAATTCCAGCTGCAGCTGTTAATAATACATAAGACTAAGTTAATTCCATGGTATAAGTTATAAAAAATATTAAATATTAAATATTAAATAACTAGTTGAATTTTCAGTTATTTGTGTTAGACATGATGTATTCTCTAGAGGTAATTAGGACGATATATCTTTATTATTTATAATGTACAAATGGTTTCGAATTATTATTAATAATAATTAATGCATCTTTGTTGCTTATTGTTGTTTTCTATTTATTTATGTATCTCGCTAGTATCATATATGTATAATATTAAATATGTATATGCGCATTGATGAGTCAAAGTCCATAACTACTTCATAGTGTAAAAGTGCGAGGACATAATGGGAGTTATGTGGTGTGGGAACTGCACATACGTGTTACTATGAATAGTCTAAATATCCTTAGTCATAGTTTCATTAAGAATGTACATCAATGGAACGAACAGACTAGCATGTGTAGACTTACTCCTTGGATTAGATCCAAGCAGCCGATCTCACAAGTTAAAGGTGGTACCTTGAGTTAACACGTGAATGTATTCGGGTAATACATTGGAGACCTTTATAAGACGACACTCGGAAATAACTATATTCATGTATTGGTGTCATGTCTTATTGTAATAGCAGTACAAGTATCCTCAGACCTGAGATACTGGTTACCTTGTGTATGAGTTGCTATACTTTGGGGTCATACTTATTTATACCCTGGTGATCAGGATGATACGGGTGATTACTGGTATCATGATGATCACATGTTGGTAAGCCAAGTAGTCAAGATGGGATCCATCGCTCCTGATATAGTGATATAATGGGAGATGTACCTTAGGGCCCTTTGTTGAAGTGACACACACATAAATCTCTAATTAGAGTATAAGATTGATAGAACGGGTTTCTAGTCAATCTTGATACATAATGGGCGAGTGGTGTTTTTCGTAAACAAGTCTGATTCCAGGATAGCTACGGCTATTACATGAGCTAACACTTAATCCGAGCTCAATAAACTAGATGGTACTTAACCTGATGGATGGAGTATATTGTATTGGTTACTACTGCAGAACCGGATCAAGTCACAATCACGTGATGTTCCAAGTATCGGGGGATCATACGCCTTTACTAGAAAGCCCATTTGATAGTCTAGAACTATCGAGTTCCATATCGATCTGGAACATTGAGTCTAAAGGTTATCGGATGGGAAGCCAAGTTTAGGTTAACCTCTAGCGGCTCTATACTCTGGGATCCTATGAGGTCACACACTTTGGGTCTTTATCGGACTAAGTAAAGAACCTATAGACTAGGTCTATGCCGAAAATACAAGTTGTCGAATTCGTTAGAAGAATTATTAATTGATTGAACCAAATTAATAAAAAGAATATAGAGGAAATAAGGAAAGAGTTGCACGAAGCAAGCAAGGGATTCATCCCGTTGCGAGTAGGCCCAAACGAACACGGGATGTTCGGAGTGGGGCCTGCATGGCTGCCCCGCGAGCTAAAGGGCTCGCGGGAAACTAGCGCGTGGGGATAGCTACTGATAAGTTTAATAACTTGTTCGTAAGATTTTGGCTTTAAAGTACATGTGTTGTCAATACCACTTATCAAATAGAAAAATGATGATAACTGCAAGTATACAGTTGCGATGTAGTTTTAAAAGATATCGAACCCACAGGGAAGGAACCAGTTCTAAAGACTAACTAGGGTAACGGAACAAAGAAAATAAAATGAATGATTTTATCGTTTATTGGGTAGGATGGGATATGATGGTGGATAAATGTATATAGATTAGAGTAGAAGAAATCAGTATAGATTATCCCTACGAACAAGTATAGCAAAGAAAACATGCAAAGTCAACAAAGATATTACGTACATTAGACTAATTTAACAAATTCGGTTCTGGATATTCAGATATTCAATTATTCACCGCAGAGCAACAAATGAAATGACTTTTCTATCTAGTGCAAACGAATTAAGACGATTATATAATCCTGGATAACAATACTACTATGCTTAGTATTGGTCGCTCACATAGCCATATTTGGTAAGTTACCATTCCAAAAATGTTGGCTCACTAAACAGCGTTATAATCACAGATCCAGTGATTATACACAATCTCATTAACCCCGAAACTACTCTTAAAGTTAACTCAAAAGCATATAACTTGATGGATATAAAAGACTCAACATGAAATACACATTATGACACATAGACATATCATAAACTTTGAAATAGAAAGTATAAGTAGAAAACAAAGCAAAGTTGTAAGGTATGCAAGTGAAAGCTAAAGTTGATCAAATCTTATCCACTCTTTAATGGGAGTCGTCAATTCCCACAATTCCTTCGTCTGCTTTGGATTCGGTCTTGACTTGTACAGAACATCCGCTAGGATGTTATTCTTTGTGAATATCGAACAAACAAATATTGGAGAATGAAAACTTTTATTGATAAGTGATTTGCAATTACACTTATACAGGAATCGCTCGAATATGTAGAGAAATCTAGTGATCGAAATAAGGTTTGAATCACTTATACATTTTCTCGCTAACACTCATGAACGTAGCGAAATCTACACGATTTTCACACATATATACCCTCTATGTCACATTAAGTTCCCACACACCATACATGCCATGAAAATGGTTGAGTTTGGAGCCCTATTTATAAAGTATGAAGGGTTACGTCTATCCAAACGAAGAGTTATGTCCATTGGTGAAAGATTGCATCACTTCATTGTGATTGGTTGAATTGGGTTAATCTTATCCACAATGGAAAGACACCTTTTCATGATTGGTTGACTTCCAAAAGGTGTCTTATCATTTGGTAGTTGATGGCGGTTGATCGTTCTTATCTGGGGGTTGGTAGTTGAGAAGAGTTGACCAAAAAACCGTCCAAGTCGCGATTGCAAAGTACATGTCGCGATCGTGAATATTTGGTTGGCAATTTTCTGTTCTAAAGAATAGTAAGTCGCGACCGCGAATGGTTGTCGCGACCGTGAATTGTGTTTTTCTTCAGAATCCTTCTTTTAACTTTACCGATCTTCGACAGCTTCGATCCTAAGTCAAATCCTTGAGTTCTACGCATCTTTTTGCACCTTTTTACTCTTTTTCATAGATTTCCAACTTTAATCATTTTACTTCCAAGATTTACCTAGTACCTGCATTTGTATAAAAAACAACTACATACCACATGAAATCTTTTATATGAAGTATAAAAATGACTTAAACTATTGTGTTTAATGTGTAAAATTATCATAGTAATAAGTGTAATTATACACTTATCACACCCCCACACTTAACTTTTACCTTGTCCTCAAGGTAAATTCAACAGAAGTGCATAAAAGAGTATTTAAGTTCGTACCTCATTTGGCGAAAGACTATTGTAGTGAGTAACACATTCCCACGTTGCATAAGATTCAAGTAGAAGTCCGAAATTTCCCACAAATTAGTAATGTGCAATTTATATAATCTAGTTGCATACCTTTGCTCTTAATGGAGGTTTAACTGAATCGCATCTTCATATAAGCTTTATATACATACTCGAATATTTCCTTCTCTTAAGCATGGTATAAAGTATAAAGGACAAAGGGAGCACACTTTGAATAACTTTCTCTCAAGGCATTCTTATCTAACCTAGGATGCTAAAACGTTCTTAGTGGTTACATTTTATGCTCCATACCACTCTCCCCCTTTTCTTTTAAGCATATGTTTTTTGAAGTACTTTGTACTTTGCACCCATTTTTCGTGCTATGCTATTTTTCTTTTTTTTTTCACTCATTGAATGATTGCAATTTCTGCTCCATACCATTCCTCACCTTTTGCATAACTCATTGGTTATCCTCTCTTTCTTTTGATATTTTCACTCTTAATACCCTCATTCTTTACTGATCAATTTCAAAGTATTATGGCTATAGTTTCCTAACACTTTAAACCCAATCAATACTTATAGGACTTATTCGAGATTTGAATATACATCTCATAGTAAGAATACTATTAGATATTACTCCACTTAAACCTATCGGTAGCATTAAACTAAAACTATACAACTTATACTAATTTATGTTGCATTGAAATGTAAATCGAAACTTACTTTGAATGTTGCTTTTGAATGTTACTCACCACTCATCCTTGCCAAATGTTGTGCTAATAACGGTTAATAACATGCGCTCAAATTTCGCACTAACATCAAACTTGTAATACCTAAAACTCACAATAACCTTGGATACTTGTTAGTAAAGTATAGGTATGGATAATGTATAAATAACACAAAAATCAGCAAAAATTTTCAAATTCTTCGATTTTTTCCTTTTTTTTTTTTGGATTTTTTGGGATTTTTAGACATCTAATAAAAATCAAAACTAAAAACTAGTCCAAAAATTTGAAAAGAAAAGTAAAGAAAAAGAAAAGATTAAAACGCGACTATTGTGAAGGAGAATCCGGGGGACTAGGAGTAAATTGACAATTTTGTTTTCTTTAGAATCTTCATGTCCTTTTTCATTACTCCAAGTTCCGCTTGGCAATTGTCCAATTTTTGTTGCATGCTCGCCTTCCAATCTTCCGGAGCTTCATCTTCTTCATCTTCGTCTTCTTCTACTTCAAGCATTGGAGCTTTTCCATGTTGATGGCTAACAGTTGGATTAGATGGTTCGACGGTAGAATCTTCATGAGCCAAGATTAGCTTCTTGGTGCGGTTGGAGTAGGAGTGGAGAGAATATACAACATCGTTCTCTTGAAGAAGTCCGGTATTCTTTAAATAAGTCCCATTCATATAGCGAAAATAATCACCCGGTTATTGGACATAGGGGAGTTCACTTTTTGCACCCAAGATAATAGTAGTTGTGAGCACAGGATTTTGCCCCGACTCGCGAGTTCGATGATGAAGCTGTAATTTATTTTTCCCTTGCTAGTTTTTCACTTTTTACAAGGTCTTGAATTCATTCGAAGGAAGCTTGCTTTGTTTCTTTGAGCCCTAACCCTTTTTTAGGCGAATTCATCATAAAAAAGCACAAGGCAAAGAAGCCATTATCAATGTCTGTACCGACATCGCAATGTTGTTACCGACATTGCCAATGTCGCTAACGACATTGCAATGTCGTTAACTGACATTGACAATGTCACGTCACGACATTGTCAATGTCGTTACCAAAAAAGCACTTTCTACATCATTTAGTCAAAAAGACCCAACGTTACCCCATAATTTTGGATTTTCTTGACTTTACACCTTGCTTACATAATTCCATCCAACATCATGCATAATTAGGGGAAGAAAATAAGGCAAAAGACAAAAATAGAGGGACTTAGGGGGACTTTTTCGATTGAAGGGAACCCATAAGGGATGAGTTCAATGAAAGGCAGAAAGAAGGAGAAAAGAAAGCTGCAGAATTTTCTCACAAAAGAGAGAAGGGAGGGAGAGTTCAAAGTGTTCTTGAGCAAGTTTGAGTGTTCTTGAATGGTTTTTCTTGACTTTTTACATTAAACTTAGACTTTAAGCTTCCCACAACTTGAGATTTCAGGTTACTTAGATTAAATCATTGAGGTTTGGACTTGAATGAAGAGTCTACAACATCTTTATCACTCATTTGAAGGTTACTACACCTTCTAAATCATCTACTTTGGCAAGGAATAGATCCCTTCCAAAGATTTTCAGTAAATCACCAAATCCAACCAAAAAGAAACAAGGAGAGCTTCTAAATCATCTACTTTGGCAAGGAATAGATCCCTTCCCTGAGGACTTCATAGACCTTAAAGAAAGTGGATTCATGACTACAGGGTAAGCCTCTGAGTTCCTAGAGTTTGTGCTTACATTTATATGCTTTTCTTTTTGAAGTTTCATTCTCTTTTCAGTTTTTTTCCATTTTTGCACACCAATCTGTTTTCCAGGAATTTCAGTATAATTTCAAAAATTTTTAAGTATTTTTTTTACATAAACATATTCTACACATCTTGATCTTTCCAGAATGATAAAGATCATCCAAATCGATTAAGTATAGCAAAAGTTATGATCGTTTGAAGTTTCGGATTTTCATTTTGCTGTTTTTTACTGTTTCTATGTGTTTTCTGTAGGTCTGGAGCCTTGATGTCGTTAACGATATTACCTAATGTTGTTAATGACATTGCCTTTAGCAGTATGCAATTTTGCTTTGTTTTGCTCCATTTCGAATTGTTTAAGCCTAGAACGACCCACTGAGACCCTTCTGAGTTTGGAAATGCATCATTGGGGGTAACAAACTTCAAAATTGTAATTATTTAGGATTTATTTATTATTTATTAATGTATTAATATGTTGATTAAGGTTTGTAGTAGCAACAGAAGCGCGTCAGGCCATTCATATCGATATCACCCTTCACAGGGAAGTCGGTAACGATATGGATGACATCGTTACCGTTGTTAACCCAAATAATGGCTATGTTATTCATGTTCGGCCTAGATTTATGTTTCTAAATGTTGTTTTAGCTCACCCACACAAAGGGAACTCAAGTTCCCAGATAACCGACCCAACAACATAACATGCAGCATTCTCATTAATAAAAATGACCAACATAGTTGAAAATAAAAACGAACAATTTTCATGAAATAAGAACTTCGAAATCTCCATGGTTTTTTACCTTGACCACACGGGTCTTGTCAAAATCTAAATCGAGCATACATGGTACACTTGGTACATATTTGTGTTGTGGGATATCCCCTGTGCTAACCTTTGTGGATGCAGGTAGTTTAGAATAGATGTATGTTAGGGTTTAATTTCTTTCGGGTATTGCTTTCAATTTCGAAATCAAATGTAATATTTATTAGATATCGATGTATTCTAGGTGATTGTATCCCTTAGACTTCAATGTATTTAGGCGATTTGTAAACCCCCCAAACTCAATGATGTAATTAATCTCCCCGTAAAATAGGCGCATTTAATTTCCTACATGTTTAATTTCCGCAACTTACTTACCATTTTATGCATGTGTGATAAAAATAAACTGAAAATATCTAGTTTAGTTCGAATATTATAAACGTGGTTTTTCTCATAGTGTAATTTAACTCAAATGACGATGAAATAGATAACTCATCCTGGACCTGAATCTCTGAGCTGTGGTACGGATCTAGGCTGTACCAAATTTTCCCAGAAGAGCTGATCCGGGTGGCGACTCTGAGTACCATAGGCTAGAGATCCTGATCTCAAATCTATTAAGCTTCAAAATCACCTTTTCAAACAACACATTTCCTTCGAGCAACGCATCTTTCGAAGCATGCTCCTTTCGAAAAACCCCATGCCCCATCTCACGGGGCCGGAGCCTCGTGGAGACCGCGCGGGTCCGGAACGTCGTCCGCTCACAGCAGTGATAACTTCAGCTGCTCCAATCTTGTTCCTCATGCTTGTAGAATTCTTCTTCATTATATCCCATATGATATCCACGAATTCCTATTTTTGCTTCATCTAAGAACAAGAAAGAACAAACAAATCTTTCTTTTGGACTTTGGTATTCTCTACTCGATAAAATACTGAAGTGGAAAGGTATTTGTGGAGAAGAAGAATGCATTCATCCTTAATAAGTTTATTAGGAGAATTTTCAGGATCGAAGACTCTCTTACCCGATAATTCTGCCCAAACTCGATTTGGTTGAAAAGAAACCGTTATGCTCGATGAATTAACAATCTCGAATCCAAACCATTCACCCATCATCTCTCTTGTGACGGTGTAATATCATCCTTGATTATGAAATTGAATCACCCTCTTCCTTGCATCTTTATAGTCGAATGTTACTAGACATTCGAGAATCCAATCTCGATTTTGTGGAAAATGAAAATCCACAAACTTTGTGAGTCCAAGAGCCGAAAGATAAACCTCTATCTCTCTACGGAGATTCAATGTTTCCAAGAAGACCATATATAGGAATATCATTCCCGTGATATCCATTTTGTTAAGCTTTTGATAGTGTTTGCCTTCTTCTCTTGTCCTTAAAGGGAAAGGACAATCATACTCCTGTGAGCGGGCGACACGGAGCGGTGGGCCGAGAGCGCGCGGAGATGAGAGGCGCGGTCCACCAGGGTGTTTTGAAAATAGATGAAGGAAAAGCACCGGGTCTAGGACCCGGAAAAAAGGTTAAATAGAGAAAAAGACGAAAACGTTTAAGATCGGTTCGAACCCGAATCCGCCATCTCTCAGTGTGGAGTCGCCACCTAGATTAGCTCTTTCCAGGAATTAGAGTCCTGTGAGGCTTAACGTCCGGGGGACGGCCCACCAAGACACAGAGATTCGGGTCCGGGATAAGTTGCTAATTTCTTAAGTGATCACAATATATTACATCTACAGAAAACCATTTTCTTTTAATTGTGCATATTCGCACTTATGATTTTTTTGAAGTTAAATGCATGGTTCATGTATTGCGAAATAATAAAACATTCACAAAACGGAAAAGTAAATCATCCACAAAATAGTAAGTAAGTGCAGAAAGTAAATGCGGAAAAGTAAAATTACAAGGCTTCAAAATCGGGGGATACAACCGCCCGCTACCCTATTAATTACATTTTCCGTAAATAAAATGTGCAATACCCGAAGGAAAATAAATCCTAAACATACATCTAAC
>CATIWQ010392016.1:0-19305 GCA_949673415.1 Euphorbia schlechtendalii
TTCTCATTACATAATTCCACTTTTTGAATGATTTCCAATCTTTCATTTATAACATGCTCACATCTTGAAGGAATCAAACATGAGAATTAGAGAAACAGAACTGTCACTTCAATTATTACATATTCAAATAAAGTTAAGCACAGAGAATTTCACAAAAGTAATTATGCAAGTGATACAAAATTACCAAATAGTATTTGTTGACCATTAGGAAAGTGACAGAGTTACTGGTATAAATTAAATTTACATCTAATTGATTACAACAGAAAAGAAATAAGAAGCTAAGAAATACAACAAACTAGGATTGTAATAATTGAAATAGAAGAGAATATAGATAAAAACTAGTTGACTAAATTTTCAGCAACCTCTTTTCTTAAACTCTCCAGATACCACCTTTATATGATTCTATTTTATATAACCATCAATCTTCATCATCACTAACTCGACCATGGATTAAAATTAGAATAACTCCACATTAGAATATCCAATAAATCATATTATAAAATAACCAAACCAAATAAAATTGAAGAAAGAACAAAGTCGAGGTGATCAAATTTAGTAAATTATAATTGAAATCCAGTGGAATAAGTAAAAACTAAGATCCTGCTCATACTCACAAAACAAAGAAGCAAAAAATAATTAATTGACCAAGGTTTCATTAACTTGAAAACACTTAAATATTTATGTCACTCTTCATAAAAAACACATTCTTAAGTCTTAAAGCTAAACGATAACCAACACTCATAGCTGCTAACTTCTAAAAGATGTAAAAATCTTATAGGTAAGCAAAAGAGGATAATAAGAGAAGAATTCAGTTCTATTTTATCCATATATTGATAATAACAATAGATTATCATCTCAATCTAATAGGGGAATCAATGTTACTAATCCCCTCACTGTTAATAATCCCCTTTAAAGTTAACAATCCCCTTTTTGTTGTACATGTCATGAGTACAGTGAAAGCCTAAATTACTAATCCCCTTTCAAATGCATATTGCAAGTAAACAAAATTCTTAACCTAAATTACTAATCCCCTTTAAATTAATGAATCTTCTAAGATTGACCACATCAAATAGAAAACCCAATCCTCACAAACTCAAGGCAAGGTAAGAAACTTAAGTTGATACATACCTGGTGTATAACCAATAGAGAGAGAAATCGACGACGTTGATGTGTGAGCAGTTCCAGCCACGAAAGAACCTAAACAGAAATAGAAATTGCTACCTTCAAAGGTTGAGCGATAGACCGACGGTGGCTATTGCAGTCTTGAAGCAACTTCAAGGCACCGATGGTAAACAACAGAAGAAGGTGACAAAAGAAATTGGGTACAGAAGATGGCGGTGACTTTGAGTTGCAGAGGGTGAAAATTTACAGAAAATTGATCGAAAAAAAGCGGTACCTAGTGAAAAGAGCTAAAGAACGCTAAAAAGAGATGAAGGAGGAGGAGGCGTCGTAGAAAAATTGATCGATTTGAAGAGAGAAAAGTGAGAGGGTTTCTGTATTAGACGGGAAAGCTGAGAGGAGAACAGAGGGGTATTTTTCATGGATAAATTTAATTGATTTTATTTTATTTCATGCGTTTGATGTGCCCAAAAATTTTGGCGCTCTGATTCCCGCCCCAATTTTAACATTTTTTCCAACACTTTTATAATTCTAAGAAACGTGTTACTATTGGTAGGTTTTGTCAACATTAACAAATAAGTGTTGGCACAAGTTAATTTCCTATTTTAAAATGGCAACACTTTAGTGCCAACACTTGGATTTTTAGTTGGCATAGCCCATATATGGTGTAGTGTGGGGAACAAGGTTTTTGGCTTCATCACCGAATATATGCCCTCTAAATTAGTATAGTCAAAACCTTGCGATCAACACACCTAGAAAATAAACAATCAAAGAACAAATGAGAAGCATTCTCAACAACAAGACAACAAATAGGACACGCATAATTATTCACAGCATTCTTAAGAATCAGATTACTCCGGGTACGCAGGACATTACTCAACAATCGCTAAATAAACACGCGGACTTTTGATTGAATTTTCAGCTTCCAAAGAGAATTCCAACAAAATAGATTAAATGCATAGAAAGATTCCCGGGTGCTCATAATATTACTGTAGGTAGATTTAACGGAGCAGAGATTGTTAGGTTCAAATGGCTAAAACACACAATCCTCTCTTGGGGCAATCGGAAAAGGTGTCCGTAGGATACAACTTGCTTCGAACTCGTCAAAAAGAGTATGTATCTTCGTGCTATGCCACTCACGGTCCTTAATAAGTTCAGCAACAAATACTCCATCCAAAAAAGCCCCTTCCTTACCTTTGAACAAGATAGGCTACTCATGGTTCACCCAGAAAGCCTCCTTTATAACCCATCCCCAATTCTCCATTTAATAGATTTGCACAAGAAGGGTAGAGCTGAAAAGAGACTGCACCAAATGTAGCTCGTATTATCTGAAATTGTTGTTGTCAAAATCAAACCATGTCTAAAATACCTTTCTTTGAAAATTCGAGCAACCAAGCTATTAGGATAAATAAGCAAACTCCATAATTATTTCCCAAGAAGGGAGGTGTTAAAGTTAGAAACATTCTGAAAACCCATACCGCCAAACTTCTTAGGCCTGCACAAAACATCCCATCTGCCAATTAATGCCCCTTCTATCACCGTTGTTCAAGGCCCACCAAAATGAATTCATCATTTTATGGATAACATCACAAAGGGTGCTTGGGATTCGAAAGAGAGACATCAAGTACGTTGGAATAGATTGAAGGATCGATTTGATCAATACCTCACGACCTCCCCAACTAAGGTATCTGAAATTTCCAAGAATTAATCCGCTTCCATATCCTATCTTTTATAAAGCTAAAAGAGTCAACCTTACTCCTTCCCACCAACATAGGCATCCCCAAATACATAGAGTCTGGAGGAGACAAAGAGAAGAAGCCACAAATAGTCTGCATATATGACTCATCCAAGTTTCGACTATAAGAGATTGAGGATTTATGGAAGTTTTTCTTTTTCCCAGAAGCTTTCTCATACGAAGATAAGAAATCTTTGATACATTGACACTCATACAGGTTCGAGCGGAAGAATAATAAACTATCATCTACAAGAAAGAGATGCGAAATAGGTGGGGCGTTTCTCGCGACCAAGTAGCCATGGAATTTACTCTCTCTCTCTCTCTCGGGTAGAAAGAGCAGTAGAAAGACCCTGTGCACAAAGAATAAATATATATAGAGAGATTGGATCCCCTTGTCGAAGACGCAAATGAGGGATAATAGAAACAAAATTACGACCACTAGAAGTAATAGAGTATCGAACCGAAGAGACACACATGACCATCCACTTTATCCACATATCTGAGAATCCCATTTTAGATAATACAACCTTTAGATAAGGCCACTTGATTCGATCATAGGCTTTTTCCATGTCAAGCTTCATGGCTGCAAGGCCCTCAAAGCCACTAACTTTACGATGAAGGGCATAACCAACCTCATACGCAATTAGCACATTATTAGTGATAAGCCGCCCGGATAAGAACGCACTTTGGTTTTCAGACACAACCTCGTAGAGTACACACTTCAGCTTATTCGCCAGGATCTTTGAAAGAATTCGGTAGAGAACATTACAAAGAGTAATAGGCCTAAAATCAAAGATATTAGTCGCCTTGTTGATTTTAGGAATAAGAATAATTGACGTATTAACCAAATTATTAGGCATCACAGAAGACCTCAAAATATCAGAGACATATCGATAAATATCATCACCAATAACATGCCAGTAAGTTTGATAGAAACCTGGGTTAAAGTCATCAGGGCCAGGAGCCTTATCTGGGTGCATAGCAAATACCGCTGCTTTAACTTCCTCTTTCGTCACTGCGCAACTGAGAGCATCATTATGCTCCGTGGTTACCCTTGACTCAATGTGATCAACAAACGAAAGGTCCAACTCCCCTGCACTAGTAAAAGGAGTTCTGTAAAAATCAACAATATACTTCTGCAGTCCCCACTCCACTCCCTAAAGTGCCCATCACCATCTATCAAGAACTCAATATTATTCTTCTTCTTTCTAGCTGAAGCATATTTGTGGAAAAAACGGGTGTTACTATCGCCAAGATTAAGCCAACGAACATGGGATCTTTGTCTCCAATAAATCTCTCTTTCCTTGTGGAGATTATTAAACCAAGAACGTGCTTGGAGGTATCTTCTACTCGCTGCCGAATTAAAACTTCTCTTGTTGACATCGATTTCCTTTTGACAATCTGCAATCTGCTTCTTAAAATTATCACGATTATGTTTACCCCACTCTTGAAGGGCCGCCGAAACATGAGTGAATTTTTCTTGTAAATTCTGGCCATCTGCAGTAGTCCATTTGTTTCTCACTAACTCCCTGCAATCAGCCCGCTCGCTCCAATTGTTACAATATCTGAAAATTCATTCCCTATGGTTCGGTCCTTTTGTTAACTTCAGGAGGAGAGTGACATGAACACTTGATGAAACATTAACGTGTCGGACTGTATGCTCCATGAATAAATCAAACCCGCCTTCATTCGCCACACCACGATCAAGTCTCTCCCTTAACATAACTTCGCCAAATCTGGTTCGCTCCCACGTAAAATGGCAGCCACTAAATCCCATATCTGAAAGGTTATAATCACTTAGCGGTTGTTGGAAATTAGATATATGTGAAAGAGCAGGAGGAGCAGCACTACCCCACTTCTCTTTATGAGCCAAAATTTCCTTAAAGTCTCCCATAACCACCCATGGTACATCATGAGCTTGCACCAATTGACGAAGCAAATCCCATGAATGGTACCGTAAGTGTCTCCTTGGATTACCATAAAATCATGTAAAATGCCACATATGTCCACCTAACTCCACTCCCACATCAATATGTGAATGATTGAAGCTATGCAAAGACATTTTTGTATTTGACTTCCATAACATTGCTAAGCCACCCCCTGAACCAATTCCTTGAATTACAAATGATCGATCAAAACCCGCTTGCTTGCCAACAACTTCAATATGCCTCCCAGTACATATAGTTTCTAAAAGAAAAACAACATTAGGATGATAATAACCCACCAGTCATTTAAACTCTTGAATTGTTGCAATTGGGCCGAGACTGCAACAAGTCCAGCATAGAAGACTCATAATTCTTGGTGGGTCTGTTCTATGACAGAACCGACATCTACTAATAAAAAAGAGCTGCTAGAAATCTCTATTGCCTTTGAAATCATAGCCGTCGTACTTTGGGTCATATCAACTCGCTTCCTCTTTAGCTCCATGCCGCATTCCATGTCTTCTGACTCTACTAATTGATAGCCACCATTAGGCCCCTTGGCTAGTTTTGTTTCTGTAATTTGAGTCGCCCTCATAATCTACCTTTCTTTTAAAATAACCTGCTGCCCATCCATATTATGCAATGAAAAATTTTCATTCTCCTTTATTAACATTTCCATGCCATTCTTTATACCCCCCACATTAACTTGCTCTTTGGTATTATGCACCGAGGTATTCACATTGACCTCTCCAACCTCAAGTTCCATTAGACTCTTCCCATTCCTTCCCGGCACCCCCTTATCTCCCTGGTTCTTTGTCGAAACTTTCATATTCACGCATATCGACTGGTCATACTTCATTTTCCTAGATTCAACCGGTGCATCAAACTTAGATTCACAAAATTTGTCTGCGTGTCCTATAATTCCACAAAAGAAATAAAAGTTCAGAAGCTTTTCATATTGAAACCGAATATAGTTCCATTCTCCACCAACCTTCTTTAAGTGCCAGCCACATTTTAAAGGCTTTCGAATGTCCACAGCCACTCTAACCCTCATATATGCCCTCCACGAACCATCAAGGGATAGCTTATCACAGCAAACAAAAAAACCAATTACTTTCCAATATTTTCAGCAACCTTGCTAGTCCAAAAACATGCTTGCAAATCATGAATATGAATCCATAATTCAGCCTCCAACATTGGGACTGCTTGTGGTTGCATCCCTAAGTCAAAGTGATTAATCTCTATTAACCTTTGCTCAAAAGACCAAGGTCCTTCTGAAATTATCCGAACTACACCCAGTTCATGGTATAATTGCAGACAGAAGAGAAGTGGTTGAAGTTCTTTAATTACCATGCCCTTGACTGGATGCCAAATCCCAGTCATAACCTCTTTGAAGTACTTTGTGTTAATCGGCCTATAAGTGATCAGTTTTGCAAGTAAGTAGAAACATTTACAGTCCTCCGGTATAAGCAAGTCTTCATCTTCACAAACAAATCCATCACCCTCTTCCCATTCAGCCTCATCATCCAAGTTAACTCTAGCAAATTGCTCCCCCAAATCTTCTATCATCATAATGGAACAAACAAGAGCAAAACACAAAACAGAATTCAATAGAAAACAAATTGGAGTCTGATAATGATTACAAATAGTGGAACCCTAACCGGAAAGATCTCTAGGGAGGCTCAAAAACTCTAGCGGCAGAAGCCCTATAGAGAGAAAATTTCTTTTGTTGATGTAACGGATTCCTTACAATTTCTTTTATTATTACTACTTACTTACTTGGTTTATATGCATTGATGGTTGAATTCCTTGTCCATGTGGAAGACTTCTTAAATATTCCAGTTGGTTTGTATTTTGTAGCATGATATTGGCACCAAATGGAACATTTGCAACTTGGGCATTCAAATACTAAACAAAAATTATCATTAGTCCGTAAATTGATACCCTATAAAATTCTATTACTTAAATAACGCTCAAACTTACCGGTGTTGGTGCTCCATATTGATTTAACAAATGCATATTTGGTGACAAATGATATGTATGTATTAAACTTGGAAATTGATATTGAGGAGTGCATGGCAGATAGCCGATTATGTTCATGATAACAAACCTGTATAAAGCTGCTAGAGGTTAACCTAAACTTGACTTCCCATTCGAGAGCCTTTAGGCTTAGTTTTCCAGACTGATATGGAACCGGATAACTCTAGATGATCAAATGGGTTTCAAGCAAATGTGTATAATCCCCCAATACTCGAACAGTCACGTGCTTGTGACTTGATCCTGTTCTGCAATAGTAACCAATACAATACACTCCTTCCATTAGGTTAAGTACCATTCATTTTATTAAGCTTGGATTAAGTGTCAGCTCATGTAATAGCCATAGTGTTCGCCACTTTTCTACTGATAAGTTTAATAACTTGTTCACAAGATTTTGGCTTTAAAGTATAGGTGTTATCAATACCACTTATCAATTAGAAAAATGATGATAACTGCAAGTATACAGTTGCGATGTAGTTTTAAAAGATATTGATCCCACAAGGAAGGAATTGGCTCTAAAGATCAAAAAGAGGAACAGAACAAGGAAAAATAAATTAGTTTGATTTTATTTTGGTGGGTTGGATTGGTAGTCAAATGGATAATTGAATAGATAGATTAGAGTACAAGGAATCAGTATAGATTAACACGACGAACAAGTATAGCAGATAAAACATGCAAAATTATCAAAGATATTACGTACACTAGACTACTTTAACAAATTCGGTTCTAGACACTCAGATATTCAATTATTCATCGCAGAGCAACACATGAAATGACTTTTCTAAATCTAGTGCAAACGAGTTAAGACAATTATATAAACCTGGATAACAATATTATTATGCTTAGTACAGGTCGCTCTCACATAGCCACATTTAGCAAGTTGCCATTCTAAAAAAGTTGGCTCATTAAACAGCGTTATAATCACAGATTCAGTGATTATACACAATCTCGTTAACCCTGAAACTACTCTTAAAGTTAATTCAAAAGCATATAACTTGATTAATATAAAAGACTCAACACGAAATACACATTATGACACATAGACATATCATAAACTTTGAATTAGAAAGTATAAGTAGAAAGCAAAGCAAAGTTGTAAGGTATGCAAGTGAAAGCTAAAGTTGATCAAACCATATCCACTCTTTAATGGGAGTCTTGATTCTCACAATTCATGCATCTGCTTTGAATTCGGTCTCGATTCGTACAGAACCTCCGCTAGGGTGCTATTCTTTGTAAATATTGAACAAACGAATATTGAAGAATGAAAACTTTTATTGATAAGTGATTTGCAATTACACTTATGCAACAATCGCTCGAATATGTAGAGAAATCTAGTGATCAAAATAACGTTCGAGTCACTTATACATTTTCTCGCTAACTTAGAATGAAGGGAAAACTATACGATTTTCTCTCTAGAACTATATTCACACCATATAGTTCTACACTTTCCTCACACACACCAATATTGTCCATGAAAATGGTGAAGTTTGGAGCCCTATTTATAGAGTACAAAGGGTTGCATCCATCTAGATGAAGAGTTGTGTCCATTGATGAAAGATTGCATCACTTCTTTATGATTGGATGAAAGGCTTTGACCTTATCCACAATGGATAGGCACCTATTCATGATTGGTTGACTTCCAATAGGTATCTATTCGTTTGACAGTTGATGGCGGTTGATCAATTTTATCCAGCGGTTGAAAGAAGATAAGAGTTGACAAAAAACGGTCAAGGTCACGACTGTGAATATATATCACGACCGTGAACACTTGATTGACATCTTTCTATTATGAAAGTTAACAAGTCACGACCGCGATATGGGTGTTACGATCGTTTACAAGCCTTTTTCACATGAATCCTCTTCACGATTTCTACCGATCTTTGACATCTTCGATCGTTTACCAAATCCTTTAGTTCCATGCATCTTTTTGTACGTTTTTCACTCTTTTTTCATTGAATTCCACTTTTGATCATTTTACTCCCAAGTTTTACCTAGTATCTGCATTTGCATAAAAAACAACTACATACCACGTGAAATCTTTTATATGAAGTATAAAAATGACTTAAACTATAATGTTTAATGTGTAAAATTATTATAATAATAAGTGTAATTATACAATTTTAACATCGATGCGGAGTTCTAGACAGAATTTGCTTTCTTAGAACCAGCAAAGAAAAGCATGCGAGATCTGCTCGCTTGCACACAGAGGGAGGGGAAGTCACTCACCGGCTACATAAAGCAGTGGATGTTTATCTATGTGGTGATGACAGAGAGACTATCTGAACTTTCAAGAGTACAATTAATAATAGGGGGATCCTGAGACTTATACCGCTACCATCTATCAAGGCTGTCCGTACCAGATTTTAATGATCTATCATACCATGCTCATCACCTCGATAGGGAGATAACAGTCAAACACCATCATGTCCTTGCAGTGGGGTCAAGGATACCCACTAATTCTGTACTAGCAATGTTATCTCAATCCAACCCGAGGGTAAATACTGTAGTTGATGAAGGTGAAGGCACAGGGGAGGATCCATTGGCAAAAGTGTTCTCCGTAGAGGGAGGTGAACCCCGAAGGGACACAGTGAAAGTAGAATCTGGGAAGATGCCAGTAAGAGTGCCCATTGATCTCGACGCTTATATCCCTAAGTCAAGAAGGAAAAGGAAGACCGAAGAAGGGACCTCAATCGAGGGAGAGACCATCCATGGAGGGAAGAAACCTATAAACTTGGATTCCTACAAGTTTAAGGGGCGATGAAGCCAAGGGGAGGATGAATATGACCAATACCCTTGGGTGAATTCTATAGAAATGAGGGTGATGGAGGATGGAGTGTTGAGAGTTACTCGGAGTGGTCGAGTTTTCTGAAGGGAAGAGGTGGTATAACTTAACGACTCAAGGCTTGAGGAAATTGCAAGGGAACAACCTGAGCCACCTCTATCCCCGAAAGTAGATGAAGACATGCTGGATATAGACCCTTTGGTGAATCAGTTGAAAAGGACTCAAGCGAAACACAGTATATGGAGGTTACTTGAGACATCCCAAAAGCATAGGATGGGCCTAGTCAAGAGGCTGATGGAAATGCCTGCTACGCCTACAACCTCGGTAATTGAGATGTACGCTATCAATTGGGAAGGAATTGCTCCCCATCAAATGCCATCTATAACTTTTGATCATTCATAGCTGCCATAGGAGCTAGGGTTGCACAATCGAGCCCTATTTATCAGGGTACAAATTTTCGATCGGGCAATACCATGCGTGATGGTCGATGATGGCTTGGCCCTCAATCTCTGTCCACTTAAGGTTCTACCTCACCTAGGGCTAAGGGAGGACATGTTGGCCAAATCAAACACAGTGATCCGAGCCTACGACGATTCAAAGAGAGGGGTGGTAGGCTATTTTGAAGCAGAGGTCACTGCAGGAGGGGTAGCCTCCAATGTGAAATTCACTATGCTGGACATCCTAGTAACTTACTCATTACTCCTGGGCAGACCATGGATCCATGCAATAGGGGCGGTCCCCTCCACTCTGCATCAGAAAATAAAGCTTATCCACAAGGGGAGGCTAATAATGATTGAAGCAGATCAGGAATCAATGATGGTGGCAGCCCCATTTGAGGAGAAAACAATGCAAGGGCTAAGGGTGGCAATGGCCACTGAAGGAAAGAAGAAGGGGCGTGGAACTCCAAAGTGGTATCATTTTTTCCCCGGAAGCCTGAATGCTTAGATGAAGAAGCAGGGCTTCGTCCCTGAAAAAGGCCTGGGAAAACATCATCAAGGGATTAGCAGAGCCATCGATCCCATTCTTGTCACACTTAGATTGGGTTTGTGTTTCACACTAAACATGAAAATTTACAAGCACAAGCGACCCATGTTCTGCAACATGGTTAGAGTTTGGAAGGCTGAAGGCAGTATGGCATATCTGGGGGAGCCGGAACCAACAATCCTGAATGGGGAAGAGGTCAAGGGACTTGAGATATCTAATGATGTGTTTGACTTCACAACAGGCAAACTGATTGAATACCCTATTGAACCTAAATTGGAAGAAGAACCGATCTTGGCGATATCCCCAACCGAGAGATCTGATAAAGGCGAAGCATAGGAAGATACTGTAGCAGCATTCACAAGGGCTGTTAACGAACTAATGAAGAAGGGCAATGCACGAGACCAAGATATACCAGGCAATGTTAGACTCCTCACCGAAAAGCTGGTGCAGGTCACCCTCGAAGTAGAACCTACCTCTAGCACACCTGCTGCGGCAAATGAAGACCTTCCGCATGTGGAGGATGTAGCAGATTATGTAATAATGAACATTTCATATGTTTTTTACAATTTTGCCTATGAGGCTAGTTTAATAAAATAAGATAATTTTGCTTACTTGTTTGATGTTCTGCCTAATGGCACCATGCATTCATATAATCATACGCATAATGTCTTTAACATTCATGATGCATCATTAAACGAAATTAACTTGGGTACAAATGAGTCACCAAAAATGGTGATGATTTCCAATGATTTAACTCCTAAAGAAAAAAGAGAGATCACAATGTACTTAAACGTCACATGGTAGCGTTTGCTTGGTCATACGAAGACATGCCCAGAGTAGACAGGCTAATCACAGAGCATCACATCACAACTGACCCTCGGATCAAGCAAGTAAAATAGAAACTACATCGCTTAAGGACCGAATGGGTAGAAAAGGTCAAGGCTGAACTGGCAAAACAAATTGAAGCCAAATTCTTAGAAGTGGTTGAATACCCGACATGGCTAGCCAATATTGTCCCAGTAGCAAAGAAAGATGGCAAGGTTAGAGTTTGTGTAGATTTCAGGGACCTAAAGAAAGCCTCCCCAAAAGATGATTTACCCCTACCCCACATAGATGTATTGGTCGACAGCGCAGCAAGGGTGGCTATATACTCATTCATGGATGGATTTTTAGGCTATAACCATATACTGATGGCTATAACAGACAAGATCAAGATAGCGTTCATCACTGAGTGGGGTTTATACTGCTACAAAGTAATGCCATTTGGTTTGAAAAATGCTAGCGCAATGTATTAGTAGGCCGTCACGACTCTCCTTCATGATATGATCCATAAGGAATAAGAGGTTTATGTGGATGACATACTTGTTAAATCCAACACCAGAAAGGAGCATCCAGCTGTCTTAAACAAATTTCTCACCAGAATCTAGAAATACAATCTATGCTTGAACCTGAAAAGTGCAAATTTAGGGTCACTTTTGGGAAACTTCTAAGGTACATAGTCAGCTAAAAAGAAATTGAAATGCATCCAGTTAAAGGTAAGGCCATTAGGGATATGCCCGCGCCAAAAATCGAGAAAGAGGTTTGATCTTTCCTAGGATCTCTACAGTATATAAGCTGAATTATCACCAGACTCACGACCGTCTATGAACCAATCTTCAAACTATTACGAAAGGACCAACCAATGGTTTAGAATGACTAGTGTCACGAAGCGTTTGACAAAATCAAATAATACTTGTTAAACCCACCCATCCTCCGGCCTCCAAAGCTTGGAAAGCCCCTGACCCTATACCTAGCAATTAAATAATCATCGATTGGAGCTATGCTTATGCAAGAACACGAAGATAGAAGTGAACATGCAGTCTATTACTTGATCAAGAAATTACTCAAGTACAAATCACACTACACCCTGGTGGAGAAAATCTGCACGATGATGATTTGGTTGACAAAGAAACTACGCCATTACTTATAATCTTATCAAATAAAAGCTGTTGCAAAGATAGACCCGATGAAGTACTTATGCCAGTCACTAACACTAGCTGGAAAACTATCAAGATGGTTATTGCTATTATTGGAATTTGACATTGAAAATGTGACCAAAAAAGTCATTAACAGATGAGCAATCGCTCAATTTTTAGCCAATCAACCCTTGAACTCTGATTACATTGAAAATCTAGAATTCCCATATGAACAACTAGCATTGGTGGAGGACACCCATACACAGTGGAAAATGTTCTTCGATGGCGCAACGAACAGAAATGGAGCTGGCCTAGGCGTAGTCTTAATAACCCCACAAAATGAAGTCATACCTCTTTCCAAATGATTGGAGTTCCCTGTAACAAACAATGGAGCAGAATACAAAGCCTGCTTGTTTGGGTTAGAGGCACTTCGAAAGGCGCGAGCAAGAGAAGTATTGGTAGTTGGGGACTCAGCTCTGATTATAAAACAAGTTATTGGGGATTGGGATATAAGAGAAGAATCACTTTGTCCTTATGTGGAAGTAGTATGGAAGGTCTCACAAAAGTTTTCCAAATGCATTTTCAAACTCGTACAGAGGGATGAAAACCAAATGGCAGATGCACTTGCTACGTTGGCATCAATGTGGGAAGGCTCTAAGACTCAATCAATTAAGCCTGTCATACTACAAACGACGAAGGAACCCTTCTACTGTCATCTAGTGGAAATAGAGGATCAACAAGCTACTGGGAATTGGTTCTTCAACATCATCAAATTTTTGCAAACCAGGGAATACCAGAGGATGCACCAGACTCTGAAAAAACCTCACTACGGAGATTAGTAGTCCAATTCCGGTTAGTAGAAGGGGACCTGTTCAAACGAACACCAGAAGGGATGTTATTGAGATGTCTTACAAAATAGGAGGCACTACTGATCATGAGGCAAATGCACGCAGGATATTGTGGGCCACACATGAATGGGATGAATACAACGATAAGGGTACTACTGGACAACAATGATCATAGATTGCATATCAGAAGTACGAAAATGCCACGAGTGCTAGATTTACGGAGAAATCAGTCATCTACCCCCACCCCAGCTCTACAGCTTATCCACTCCTTAGCCATTCTCAGCGTGGGGCATCGACATCATTGGTGAGATTCGACCAAGCTCGACTAATGGACATCGCTTCATTATAGTAGCAGTCGACTACTTTTCAAAATGGGTGGAAGCTGAATCTTACACCAACATCACTACTAAGAAGATGGCCAAGTTTGTAGAAAAGCATATATTCGCCCGGTATGGTATCCCACATCACATAGTATCGGATAATGGAGTACAATTCCAAGGAGCTACATCAGACCTAATGAGGAAATATGGGATTGAGCACCATCTATCATCACCATACAGGCCACAAGCTAATGGGGTAGTAGAGGTAGCCAATAAATCGATCAAGAAAATCTTGAGCAAGATGGTTGTTACCTGCAGGGATTGAGCTGATAAGTTACCATTCGCATTATGGGGATATAGAATGAGCATCAAAACTCCCACCAATCAAACCCCTTTCTCATTAGTATATGAGATGGAAACAGTTTTACTGGTGGAAATGAAAGTGAAATCGCTTCGAGTGGCATTAGAATCAAGATTAGAGGACTTAGATTGGGCAAAGGCCAGATTTGAACAGTTAACATGATAGATGAACAACGTCTAAAGGGATTGGATTATTTGCAGATATACCAACAACGCATACAATAATCGAGTTAAATTCAGAAGCCAGCCGTTAAAAGTGGAAGACTTAGTTTTCAAATAAATGAGACCCTCAAATGTGGATGTACGAGGGAAGATTCACCCAAACTAGGAAGGTCCTTATGTCATAGAGAAAATCTTAAGCAAAGGAGCCGCCAAGATCATGGACATGGATGGAAACGAATTCTTCAATCCAATCAATCAAGATAAGCTCAAGCGCTACCATGTGTAAAAGTAAAAGAAATAAATTTACAAAAGCGGTACACCAAAAAAGAGAGAAAAACCAGTCCGCCAGATGGCACTTGGCTACCTGGGTAACAATCAGGACCATTCTTGTATAAAAGCCAGAAATGTCTACTGCATTGAAAACCCGTGAAGGGTGGCTCAAGCAAAAATTAGGACACGGTGAGGAATAGAGGGACCGCGAGTTAGAAAACCTGCTCAAGGCTAAATGGCGACAAGACTCAAACCATTGGAAAACTTGTACCCTTGTTAAAGACGTTTAATAAAATGTATTATGTTTGCAAAGAATTTATGTTTATGTTTATATGAATGTGTGCATACAAAATATCACAAGTAAATAAAATAAAGTTCAACAAAATTTCATAATGTCAAAAACAATTCCAAAACAAGCCAAGAACAAGGGTTGGAAAACATGTGTCAAAAAGAAAATGGATCTAAGGGTGCCAATCATTCCACCGCGCACGCTTCCTCGAAGTATGAGGAAGGGGTTCCAAACCATCTTTGTCCCTCTCCCGCTCACGGGATACCTTAAAGTGCTTATCAGCATCTAGGAGGCTCTTTATCTCTCCAAGCCATCCGTGATAGAACTCGTCAGTGTCGGTGGTCTCCCAGGTAGTATAATCCAGCATAACAACTAGAGCGTGCGCCCAAAGCCTCCGTATAGCATCAGGTGTGTTAGGACTAAAGTCGTGAAAACGGGTCAAGCATAGGAGCCGAGCCCATACTGCCTACACAGGCGAGAAGGAGAATATGATGTGATACCAAACAGCCCCATCAGCAAGATGCCAGAATCATGGACGTCGGTAACTACGAATGGAATCTCCAACCAAGGACTGAGCCAGCGAACCTCAGAAACTTGATAAGAGCCTAGAATCTCCAACCAAGCCTCTTCACTCAATGAGCGATGGTCCTTCCTAATAAAACCTTAAGGGCCATAATGCGAAGGGAGATACCGAGTCTTCCCTAAACGAGGATCAGCTGTCAAGCGAAGTTTCTCCAACAGCCATACCTACACCAATTTGTTTGTTTAAGCAAGCAATAAAAATCACAAAGAATAGGGGTAGGAAGAAGAACTACCTTAAGTAATGCAAAGTGTTCTCCCACTAAGTCCGGGTTCACTGAAGCAGCATCTAGGTGAACCAGACTCTTAGCTAAAGCCAAAGATGTAGGCGAAAAGCCTGTAGAGAGTGGGTCAATGATCGATAGCAAACGAAAAGGGGTGACTGTTCCGACTTCGCAAATGAACTCTACCAAGAGGAGTAGAGCCACCATCGAAGGCCACGCAAGATGAGTGTTAGGCGTACTCTCACACCATCTAAGGATAGCTTCAAACCGAAAACCGCCAACATTAGGATGGGCTGACAAAAAGCGCTCGCTGGACTCCAAGTTCCAGAAGCCCTTCAGTTTATCCTGACCCCCAAATTGAAAAGAAGGAAAAGTGAAAGAAAGTCTTACAGGGGACGCAAGGTCCTAACCCTTCGAAAAGGAAAGCTCTAGGATAGCATGGTACTCTTCGACTAAGGGGTAAAGCTTAATGTTGGTAAAATGGAAGACATGAGTGGTAGGGTCCCAAAACTTCAAGGCAGCATAAATGAAGGCCATATTCACAGGCCTAGAGGAGAGTTATTGAAGACCCCGTAGCCCAAAACTCTTAAGCCTCCGCCAATCAAGTCCTCGGACGGTGCGGAGAAAAACCCTAAGAAGCCCACGTTATGAGTCGACATTGAAAAGAAAAGAGCTAAAGGAAATCCCTCAAGATCGGTGTTGCCTACACATAATAACCACATGCATTAGCATTAACATTCATTCATGCATATATACAAGACATTCACAAGCAAGCAAGCATTTTCACAAAATAAAACACTACAGGTGAAGACCCAACGCGCAACGGCCAAGGTCCTTGTTTCTTCCATAAAATTTGATTTTTTTAAAAAACTCTACAAGGAAAAGCTATCTAAAAGATCCGATTCGAAAAAGAAGAAAATAAAACTAAAAACTAAATGGGAACTTTTAAGCATGCACCGCCTACATGCCATCTCCACCTACCGGATCTCGAGGCATCATAGTGGATATCTCAAAGTCCTCGAGACATAGTCTCTCGGAATCACCATCCGTTGAACTAGACATAGGGGGAGGCTGGGGATCGTGAAGACAACCAACATCCCAATCTGGGGTGAGGAGCGGCCTACCATCTAAACGTAAGAGATTGGGGAAAGCCCGGGGTGGAAGCCCGTGCATCTGCTCGAGCCTACTCTACTACGGCATTCTACCGCAATAACTCTTGGTACTGGGCCTCCAAACTTTGATGGCTAACCTCCAAACTCTGACGATGTACCTCCAAACTCTGATATCGAACGCCCAACTCCTGGTAACTCACCTTAAGGCCATGATAATGAGCATCTAGACCCTGGTGGCTGATATCTAACGACTAGAAATGACTATCAAGCTCTCGGTAGCGTCGCTCGAACTCATCGCTCCTCGCCGCCATCTCTTACGATCATGAAAAAGAAAACATACCACGAAAATTACATCCATGTACATAAAAACATGACATTTCATGCACATCATATGATAGGTCAAGAAAGAAACATATCCGAGTGATCCCATCCTGCGAAAACATCATATCCCTCAACGAAAGTGAATGTCAGGCCACCCTGTCCATCTCCTCACGTACGACCTGCAAAGAAAGAGAGTGAATAAACAACCATCGAGGCATCCCCAAAAATTGATACGCTATGATTAGGGGTTAGGCTTTCAATCTAAAATTCATGTGAGTGGTGTTAGAAGGGTCGTAGGCCAACGTGTGGCAGCTAGGGGGGAGAGGCACTGTTCGCCACTTTTCTACTGATAAGTTTAATCAAATATGGTTCCAAAATCTCGTGAACTGTTGGCTATTAACTGCACCAAAAACTTGTTCACATAAAATGTAGGTGTTGTCAATACCCCTCCTTACCACAGAAAAATTATGATAATTGCAAGTATATAGTTGTGATGTAGTTTTAAAAGATATCGAACCCACAGGGAAGGAACCTGGTCTAAAGATAACTAGGGAAGCGTAAAAGTAAATGAAATAAAAATATATCAAGGATTTTTATGGGTGGGAAGATTAGAATGAAAAGTTGAGTAAATATAGATGTGATAGATTAGAAACTCTAAATAAATAAATTTTCACTACGAACAAGTATAGCAGAGAAAACATGCAAGTTTAACAAAGTTGTTTTGACCCTCTAGATTATCTAACAGATTCGGTTCTAGATACTCAGATGTTCAATGATTCGCCGTAGAGCAACACATGAAATAACTTTTCTAAGTCTAGCGCAAACGAAATAAGACAATTATGAAAACCTGGACAACATCAATACTATGCTTAGTACGGGTCACTCTCACATAGCCACATTTAGCAAGTTACAATTCCAAAAATGTTGGCTCACTAAACAGCGTTATATCACAGATCCAGTGATTATACATGATATTGTTAACCCCAAAACTACTCTTAAAATTAACGCCAATGCATATAACTTGATTAATATAAAAGACTTAGCACGAAATACACATTATGACACATAGACATATCATAAACTTCGAAATAGAAAGTATAAGTAGAAAGCAAAGCAAAGTTGTAAGGTATGCAAGTGAAAGCTAAAGTTGATCAAACCATATCCACACTTTAATGGGAGTCGTCAATTCCCGCAATTCCTGCGTCTGCTTTGAATTCTGTCTTGGCTCGTATAGAATCTCCGCTAGGATGCTATTCTTTGAAAATATCGAACAAACCAATATTGAAAAATGAAAACTTTTATTGATAAGTGATTTGCAAGTACACTTATACAACAATAGCTCGAATACGTAGAGAAATCTAGTGATTGAAACAAGGAATCGAATCACTTAAACATTTTCTCGCTGATACTTAAGAACGTAGCGAATCTAACTATACACACACTATATTTAACCCTTTTCTCTCTCACTTCCTTTATTGCACTGAAGGCATACGAAATTGATTGGCATTGGAGCCCTATTTATAGAGTTTGAAGGGTTGCGTCTATCCAAACGAAGAGTCACATCCATTGGTGAAAGATTGCATCTCTTCAATGTGATTGGTTGAGAGGCTTTGATTCAATCAACAATGGATAGGCACCTTTTCATGATTGGTTGACTCTTGATAAGTGTCTTTTCGTTGGTAGTTGATGGCGGTTGATCATGCTTATCTGACGGTTGGTAGTTAAGAAGATAATACCAAAAAACCATCCATGTCGCGACTGCGACATGTGATTCGCGACCTTGAATCTTTTGTTGGCAGATTTCTATTCTGAAGTGACCAAGTCGTGACCGCAAATGATTGTCGTGACCGTGAATTGAGTTTTCTTCAGAAATCTCCTTGTAACTTCACTAATCTTTGACAGCTTCGATCCTAAGCCAAATCTTTAAGTTCCACGCATCTTTTTGCACCTTTTTTACTCTATTTTCATAGAATTCCACTTTTGATCATTTTACTTCCAAGATTTACCTAGTATCTGCAGTTGCATCAAAAACAACTACATACCACGTGAAATCTTTTATATGAAGTTTAAAAATGACTCAAACTATAGTGTTTATTGTGTAAAACTATTATGATAATAAGTGTAATTATACACTTATCGTACCCCCACACTTAACTTTTACCTTGTCCTCAAGGAAAATTCAACAGAAGTGTATAAATTTGGTACACAAGTTTGTACCTTATTTGGTGAAAGATTATTGCAGTGAGTACCACATTCCACGTTGCAAAAGATTTCAAGAAGAAGTTC
>CATIWQ010392028.1:0-10784 GCA_949673415.1 Euphorbia schlechtendalii
TATTCAAAGTAGACATAGGAATTGCGAAAGTTGACGAATCCCATTAAAGAGTGGATACGGTTTGATCAACTTTAGCTTTCACTTGCATACCTTACAACTTTACTTTGTTTTCTGCTTATACTTTCTATTTCAAAATTTATGATATGCCTATGTGTCATAATGAGTATTTCATCTTGCATCATTTATATTAATCAAATTATATGCTTTTGAGTTAACTTTAAGAGTGATTTCAGGGTCAATAAGATTATGTATAATCACTAGATTTGTGATTATAACGTTGTTTAGTGAGCCAACATTTTTGGAATGGTAACTTGCTAAATATGGCTATGTGAGAGCAACTCGTACTAAGCATAGTAATATTGTTATCCAGGTTCTTATAATTGACGTAATTCGTTTACCCTAGATTTAGAAAAGTCATCTCATGTGTTTCTCTACGGTGACTTATTGAATATTAGGGCGTCTAGAACCATATTTGTTGAAGTTATCTAGTGTATGAAATTATCTTGATGATTTTGCATGTTTTTCTCTACTATACTTGTTCTTAGGAAATATCTATATAGTTTACATATTCTCTAATCTGTTCATGCATCTGTCTATTCATCAATCTATCAACCAAACCATCCAAACCCCACAATTTTTCTTATTTCTTTTATTCCGTAACTCTAGTTGGTCTTTAGAACCGAATTCCTTCCCTGTGGGATCGATATCTTTTAAAACTACATTAAAACTGTATACTTGCAGTGGTCACCATTTTTCTATTTTGATAAGCAGTATTGACAACACCTGTTCATATTTTGAACTTTTATCTTATCGATAGAAAAGTAGGGAATAAGGTTTTTGGCATCGTTACCGAATTTAAGCCTATCGGAACGAGTATAGTCAAAATCTTGTGATCAAGTTTTTGGCGCAGCTGCCGGGGAAGGCAAGTGCATTCTAGAGATTAAATACTTGAAGACTACGGTACTAAGTCTAAAAATTGAAGAAATAGAAGGATTAAAGAAGGTCACAATTGATACTATGGATCACGCTCGTGAAGTTATACAACAAAACCTTATGTTCCTTTTTTGAAGGAAATGACGATCGTTACAGGCCTTCGCAATCACGACACGGGCCCCAGATTCTCCTTCGGTTTACTCTTTTCTTTTCTTTTCTTTTTCAAATTTTAGACTAGTGTTTGTTTTTCGTGTTTTCATTTTTAGTTAAGTCTCTGACAATGAGGACATTGTGTTTTTTAGTGTGGGGGGCATTTATAAAATCCCAAAAATCCAAAAAAATCAAATAAAATCAAAAATTAAAGAATGAAAATTTTCTTGATTTTGTGTTATTTATACATTATCTATACTTATACTATACTAACATATGTTCCAAGGTTATTATGAGTGTTAGGCATTACAAGTTTGATGTTAGTGCAAATTTCGAACAAAATTTTTGTTTCGAGTTTGAGCACATGTTGAGAGTGTGAGTGCTTTTGGCATAGCATTTAGCATTTGGCAAGGATGAGTGATGAGTAACATTCAAAAGCAACATTCCAAGTAAGTTTCGATATATATTTCAATGCAACATGAATTAGTATAAGTTATATAGTTTTAGTTTAAAGCTACCGATAAGATTTAAGTGGAGTAATATCTAGTAGTTCTTACTATGAGTTTTATATACTATTCTTGAATACATCCTAAAGTATTGAGTGTGTTTAAAGTGTTGGGAAACTATAGCCATAATACTTTGAATGTGATCAATAAAGGATGAGGGTATTAAGAGAGAAAAAATCAAAAGAAAGAGAGGATAACCTATGAGTTATGCAAAAGGTGAGGAATGGTATGGAGCAAAAACTACAACCATTCAATGAGTGAAAAAAAAGAAAAAGTAGTATAGCATGAAAAATGGGTGCAAAGTACAAATATGTACTTCAAAAACATATGCTTAAAAGAAAAAAATGAGAGAAAGTGGTATGGAGCATGAAATGCAAACACTTAAAAAGGGGAGAGTGGTACGGAGCATAAAATGCAACCAATAAGAGTGTTTTTAGCATCCTAGGTTACCTAAAAATTCCTTGAGATCAAACTTTCCAAAGTGTGCTCCTTTTGTCCTTTATACTTTATACTATACTTGAGAGAAGGAAATTTTCGAGTGAGCATATAACACTTATATGAAGAAGCAATTCAGTTGATCCTTCATTAAGAGCAAAGGTATGTAACTGGAATATATAAATGGCATATTACTAATTTATGGGAAATTTCAAACTTTTACTTGAAGTTTATGCAACATGGGAATGAGATACTCACTACGATAGTCATTCACCAAATGAGGTACGAACTTGAATTACTATTTTATACACTTCTGTTGTGTTTATCTTGAGCACAAGGTAAAAGTTAAGTGTGGGGGTGTGATAAGTGTATAATTACACTTATTATCATGACATTTTCAATCATAAAGTGATATGGTTTAGTTTCATGTTATACTTAATATAAAAGATTTCACATAGTATGTAGTTGTTTTTTATGCAAATGTGGAAACTAGGTGAATCTTGGGAGTAAAATGATCAAAGATGGAATTCTATGTAAAAGGAGTGAAAAAGGTGCAAAAAGATGCATGGAATATACGGATTTGGCTTAAGATCAAAGCTGTCAAAGATCGGTAAAGTTGCAAAGAAGAATTATGAAGAAAATTATTGTTCACGATCGTGACACCCATTCATGGTCGCGATTTGTTACTCTTCATAAGCTGAAAGTTACAGATCATTATTCACGATTGCAACATGTGATTCGCGATCGCAACTTGTGACGGTTATTGGTTATCTCTTTTCAACTATCAACCGCCATATAATAATGATCAACTGCCATCAACCACCAACAACTGCCAACTGAAAAGATACCTTTTGGAAGTCAACCAATCATAAAAAGTTGCCTTTCCATTATGGATGAGGATGAATCTTTGCATCCAATCATAATGAAGTGATGCATCCCTTCGCCAATGGACATGACTCTTCGTTTGGATAGACGCAACCCTTCACACTCTATAAATAGGGTTCAAGACCAGTCAATTTCGTGGAGAGTGGGCAAGGATAGAGTATGGGTAATGAATAGTAGTATGCATGTATAGATAGAGAGTGAAAATATCTAGATTTCACTACGTTCAAAGTCTTAGTTAGAAAATGTATAAGTGATTCGATTCTTATTTTGATCACTATATTTCTACACAAATTCTAGCATTTGTTGTATGAGTGTAATTGCAAAGAACTTATCAATAAAAGTTTTCATTCTTCAACATTCTTTTATTTGATATTCACAAAGAATAACATCCTAGCGGAGGTTCTGTATGAGTCGAGACCGAATTCAAAGTAGACGTAGGACTTGTGAATTGACGAATCCCATTAAAGAGTGGATACGGTTTGATCAACTTTAGCTTTCACTTGCATACGTTACAACTTTACTTTGTTTTTTGCTTATACTTTCTATTTCAAAATTTATGATATGTCTATGTGTCATAACAAGTATTTCATCTTGCGTCATTTATATTAATCAAGTTATATGCTTTCGAGTTAACTTTAAGAGTGATTTCGGGGTTAATAAGATTGTGTATAATCTTTGGATCTGTGATTATAACACTGTTTAGTGAGCCAACATTTTTCGAATGGTAACTTGCTAAATATGGCTATGTGAGTGCGACTTGTACTAAGCATAGTAATATTGTTATCCAGGTTCTTACAAGTGTTATAATTCGTTTACCCTAGATTTAGAAAAGTCATCTCATGTGTTTCTCTGAGGTGAATTATTAGATATTAGAGCATCTTGAACCGTATTTGTTGAAGTTATCTAGTGTATGAAACTTTCTTGATAATTTTGAATGTTTTTCTCTACTATGCTTGTTCTTAGGAAATATCTATATAGTTTACATCTTCTCTAATGTCTATTCATCAGTCTATCAACCAAACCATCCAAACCCTACAATTTTTCTTATTTCTTTTTTTCCATAACTCTAGTTGGTCTTTACAACCGAATTCCTTCCCTGTGGGAACGATGTCTTTTAAAACTATATCGAAATTGAATACTTGTAGTGGTCACCATTTTTCTATTTTGATAAGCGGTATGGACAACACCTGTTCGTATTTTGAACTTTTATCTTATCGGTAGAAAAGTGGGAAATAAGGTTTTTTGCACTGTTACCAAATTTAAGCCTATCGAAATGAGTATAGTCAAAATCTTACAATCTGACACCAACACATGGATATAGTTATTTCTGAGTGTCTATCTTATGGCGGTCTCCAATGTAATACCCGAATACATTCATGTGTTAACTCAAGGTACCACCTTCAGCTCATGAGATCGACTGCTTGGAACTAATCCCAGGAGTAAGCCTACACATGCTAGTCTATCCACTCCATTGATGTCTAGTCTCAATGAAACTATTACTAGGGATATTTAGACTATTCATAGTAATACGTATGTGCAGTTCTCACTCCACATAGCTCCTAATATGTCCTTGTACTTTTACGCTATGAATTAGTCATGAACTTTTTTTCATCAATGCGTATAGCACTGATAAAGATGCCTTTGATTATTATTAATAATTCAAAACTATTTGTACAATATAGCTAACATGTGTAGGCTTACTCCTGGTATAGTGCTTTATACCATACTCGTTAACATGCTGGTCATGCTTAACTTGAGTCAATGGTTTGGCTAGCCCATCCACTAGATTCTGATCCATTGGGACATCTTCTAAACTTATATCTTTACTGGCTACCATCTCATTTATGAGATGGTACTTATATGTTTGAATCTGTGATGAGACCGTGGTTCCTTTGCCTGACCAATAGCCCCATTGTTATCACAATAAACCGCTATCAAATTTACAATGTTGGACATCACACTGAGATCCCAATAAATCTCTTAAGCCATACGGCTTGCTGAGCTACTTTTGAGGCATCTCAATACTCAGATTCTATGGTTAAATCGGTAATCGTATTGTGTTTCAAACTCTTCCAAACAACAGCCCCTCCGTTAAACATAAAAGCATAACCTGACTGGGACTTATAATAATCCCTTTCAGATTGAAAAACCGTATCAGTGTATCCCTTTAAAGTGAGATCACCTTCTCCCTATAGTATAAACATATCCTTAGTCCTGGGTAAGTACTTGACTATAGTTTTAATGGCTATCCAATGCTTCTCATCTGGGTTAGATTGAAATCTTCTTATGACGCTCAATGCATGTGAGACGTCAGGCTGAGTGCATACCATAGCATACATTATGGACCCTACCACTGAGGCATAGGGTATTCCATTCATGCGTAGTCTCTCTTCTTGTGTTCTCAGACACTCAGATTTAGAAAGGTTAATCTCGTGAGACATTGGGGGATAACCCTTTCTTGACTACTCAAGGTTAACTCTAGCCAAAACCTTGTCTATGTATGTAATTTGAGAAAGACCTAGTAGCCTTTTGGATCTATCTTAGTAAATTTTAATACTAAGTATAAAAGATGCTTCTCCAAGGTCTTTCATGGAGCACTTCTTTGACAACCACGTCAAAACTGTCCGAAGAAAAGGAATATCATTTCCTATTAATAACATGTCATGAGAATATCATTTCCTATTAATAATATTTCATGCACATATAATACAAGGAAAAATTATCGCACTCCCACTAGCTTTTTTATATACACAGGGCTCATTAGCGTTTGATACGAAACCGATTTCTCGGATTGTCTCATCGAACCTAATATTCCAACTCCTCGATGCTTGCTTAAGTCCATAAATGGACTTCTACAACTTGCATACCTTATAGCCATCCTTAGATGTGAAACCCTCAAGTTGTGTCATAAATACATCCATGTTCAGATTCCCATTAGGGGATGCTGTCTTCACATCCATCTGCCAAATCTCATAATCGTAATGAGCAGTGATGGCAAGGAGTATCCTAATAGACTTTAGCATGGCCATAGGTGAAAAGGTTTCATCATAGTTAATGCCTTCTTTTTTATTGTACCCTTTTGCAACCAACCTTGCTTTGTAGGTAAATATGTTACCGTCCATGTCGGTTTTCTTCTTAAAAACCCACTTGCATCCTATGGGCTTAATCCCACTTAGAGCATCAACCAAGTTCCATACTTTATTTTCGTATATGAAGTCCATCTCTGATCTCGTGGCTGAAAGCCATTTATCAGATTCTGAGCCTTCCATTGCATCCTTGTAAGTCTTGGGCTCATCATCTTCTATAAGAAAGAGATGTTTATCATCAATGATGACAAACCCGTATCACTCAGGAGCGATTGGAGACCGACCTAACCTATGCAACGTTGGTGTTATAATAAGCTATACCATGCTTACACTATCTTGTGTAATAGGTGTAGGTATAATCATTTGACAATCTGTTTGATCTACTTGAGTGCCTAACTCAAGAATGCTCCCACTAGCTTTCGTAAGTACATGCTCGTTCTTGAGTTATTGAGATTTTCTTGAAACAAGGACTTTCTGTTCCTTGGGATCATAAAAGGCATACCCTATAGTCTCCTTAGGGTAAACCCAAACAGACACCTATCAAACTTAGCACCAGCTTATCTAAACTTATCCTTTTAACATATGTAGGACATCCCCAAACTCTAAGATGAGAAAGAACAGGTTTCTTACCATACCATAACTCGTATGGAGTTTGATCAACTGATTTAGAGGGGCACTTTGTTAGTATATAAGCTGTGATCTCAAGTGCATAACCCTAAAAGGATCTTTTGAGTTCTGCTTGGCTCATCATGGACTGAATCTTATTGAGTAGGGTTCAATTTCTCCTTTCTGACACTCCATTGTGTTGGGGTGTATAAGGAGGTGTCCATTGGGATAAAATACCATTATCCCTTAGATAATCCTAAAACTCCTGACTTAAGTATTCACCACCTCGATCAGATCAAAGGTCTTGACACTTTTCCCAAGCTATTTCTCTACTTCAGTTTTGAATTCTTAAAAAATCATTAAAACTTTCAGACTTGTGCCTCATAAGGTAAAAATAACCATATCGCGAGTAATCGTCAATAAAGGTTATGAAGTAGACCAAACCCTCATGTGTCTTAACACTCATTAGACCACATACATCGGAATGTATTATTTCCAAAGTACTAGTGGCACACCAACCCTTTCCTTCGAAAGGTTTCTTACCCATCTTCCATTTTAAACAAGGTTTGCACACACCATAGGAAGCCCATTCCATTAGGCCTAAGTCAATACATGTAACTTAGTTAAGCGAGTCTCATTTATGTGGCCTAGACAATAATGCAATAAGTATGAGAATTTCTCATTATCTAATTTCAATTTATAAACAATATTTATATTTAGAATTTCAGTTTTAGTATCTAGAATATATATGCCATTCAAAGATATTCCATAAGCATAAAGAATGTTGTCATGCTGAATTTGATATTTATTATGAGAAAATAAAATTTCAAAACCTTTCGTTACTAGAAGTGCAACAAAAATAATATTCTTAGTTATAGTTAGAATATAACAACAATTGTTCTAGACCAAAACTAGGCTACTAGGCAAACGAAGGCTATATGTCCCTACAACTATTACAGCAACCCGTGCTCCATTTCCAACTTTAGGTCTATTTCCCTCTTTGCAAGCCTCCTACTATTCCACAATCCCTGCATAGATGTACAAATATGAGTACCATAACCAGTATCAAATATCCAAGTAGAATCATAGGGAATTATAGAGAAACTCTCTAGTATGAACATACCTCCAAATGTTAGACCCATAACTATCATCATCCGTTGAGCTTGTTTCATGAGAAACATTTTCTTTCTTCAATTTTAACTTCCTCATGAGCTTTCTCTTGACTTTTAAACCTTTTAGTTTCTTCAACTTAAGGTCCTCATCATTAGCTTGCTCTTTGAGTTTGTTTCTAAACTCAATTCATAAATCTCGAGCAAATCCATGAGTTGGGTCAAGGTACAGTTGGGAGAACACTCCTTGAGCGTCTTTTTGAAGGAGTCATATTTATTGGGTAATACCCTCAATACCATCTCTTTCAAAGACTGCTCACTGTACTCAACTCCTAACTCTCTTAGTTTCTCGAAGTTGTCATAAATGTTTATAACCAACTCTACTGCTGAGGTGTCTCCCTGCAATCTAATGTGGAACAGTTCATTCTCTAAACTTTTCACTAACTTCAGATGATGAATCATGGTTGTGAGATCCAACCCTTTGTACACTTGTGCATAACTTGGAAGCATATGGTCTAACATGAGTTTTGTCACAAACTCACAGTTTTCCTTGTGCTCCTCATAATCATTATCTCATGTGCAAAAGCATTCTTACTGAGGTGTTTAAGACTAGGATCAGTTAGAACATAATCTAGATAGTAGTTCTAAAGAACTCCTCTAACAGTCTCAAACTACTCATTGAAGTTATAAACATCATATTTGATGTCGTTAAGAGGGCCAATGTCAATGCGAGTATTTTCATTAGTGATCATATTAACCCTAGATATAAGATAGAAATAGAATTTATTTAGAAATTAGCATATATACATGCATTTAATATAAGGTCTTTAATTAGACAAATAATTTCCTACTATTTTATCGACATTTAAATAGCCCCTTCTATTCAAATTCAGGAAATTTTGTTGAACCAAATTTCCTTAGAAGGTAGCATCCATAGCTACTCATCATGAAACCCACTATCAGAAGTCAAGTCATAACAATATAACCATGGTTGGAACCCGTCCACTTACGTCTCTTGTAATTGCTAATCTATTTGAGTTCTCTTTCTCAAGATGTGCGTACCCAATTATACAACTCCTCAAATGTGTCTCCAATTCGGCATTAACTCCAATAATATGGATAACTAACCTCTTTGGTTAAGGCAGTAACTCAATCTAGTCTCATGACCAAACACATGTTAAAGGAAGGCATGTTATACATCTTCTTACATCCGTTAATAAGACTTGCATCACTAGTTATGATGGGAAGACATTTTTCCACCTTAATATTGTTGTAGGGATTTCATTGGTGCTACTAGTCTTGCCCTAGTCTAGGTCTTATACGATGGATATGATTATGAAATAATAATTCCAGGCTATTAGGAATTATTAACTCTAGGGGAACATGCTCTGACTGGCATATGATAATCATTCCATTATGCCAAGACTCCACATAGCATGCAAAACAAACAAGGCCCATATTTAAGTTTTTGCCCCAATGTCTACATATGTGGAATAATTTCTCATAGTAGAAATCGACTAAGTCATAAATATCCCTTGGGTATACTTGAATCTAATACCGATGGTAACTTCCAAGTAGGAGAGGCCCCTTAAAGTGAATGAGCTGCCTTGTCCATTCCTTACCAAAATTACCACGAGCATTTTGCTTCGTTATACCACAGATAATTATGATTTAAAGATTTTGTTCATTAATTAAGTGAAGTTTGGGATGACCCTTAATTAAAGCACATACTCATGTGGTAAAACATTGCTATTTTTATATGATAATCACATAGACTAAGTTTGAGCAAAACCGTAATCTAGTTATCACATCATTTTCTATAACAGGAATTGAAACCTAAGTCATGAATAGCATACTTTAATCAATTCATAGAAAGTCACATTTTAACATATTACAATCAATCATGCATAGCATAAACCTGGATTTGATACCACTATAGGTTAATCAAGACAGTAATTGAACATGTAAAGGTTGCAAGGCGGAAATCAAAAACTTAAAATTAACTTGAGGATCTCCTAAGCATGTCATGATTGATATAATCTAAAATAAAATGTTCCATAGATGCTTTTAGGTTTATAAAACATATAAAAGAAACCTAGCATGTAAAGATTAAAGCATTACTACTTGATGCATGCTTGATCTCTCTTTTGGTAGCGGTGTTCCCTTTGAGCAATTCTGATGGCACAAGCTTCCAAACTAAGAGAGACTCTATAACTTGATCCACACTGATCTTCACCAACCAAAACCTCAGAGAGGTAGAACCTGTCAATTGACTGCAGTTGTTAGACCACTCATAAATCAACCTGAAAACCAAAATCGAAAGCTCACTTAAACTTAGAGCCTTCTAAAAGAACTCTTCAATTTTTTTGGAGAAACTCATGGAGGATCTCGCATAACAAAAGAAGAGGAGAGTAGAAATCAGAGAGAAAACAAGCTCAAATCTTTTTGGTGTGTGTGTGTGTGTATAATGAGAGGCATGAATGCCTATTTATAGGAAAAATTGGGGATTGTTAGACTCCCCCTCCAACTCTACATAGGATAGGATCAATCATATCCCATGCAGGCGGGTCAGCCGCGCGGGTAGGGAAACCCACGAGTTTCATGGGGGAAGCCATAGCGAGCTTCCTAATAAGTGTATAATTACACTTATTATCAATATAATTTTACACACTAAACACTATAATTTAAGTCATTTTTATACTTCATATAAAAGATTTCACATGGTATGTAGTTGGTTTTGGTGCAATTGCAGATAGTAGGTAAATCTTGGGAGTAAAATGATCTAATGTGGAATTCTATGTAAAAAGATTGTAAAAGGTGCGAAAAGATGTGTGGAACTTAAAGATTTGGCTTAGGATCGAAGCTATCAAAGATCAATGAAGTTATAAGAAGAATTCTGAAGAAAACACAATTCACGGTCATAACAACAATTTACGATCATGACTTTATACACTTCAGAAGCAGAAATTTGTCAAACAAAGATTCACGGTCGTGACTTAGACCGTTTTTTGGTTAAATCTTCTTAACTCCCAACCGCTAGATAAGAATGATCAACCACTATCAACCACAACCAA
>CATIWQ010392131.1:0-10924 GCA_949673415.1 Euphorbia schlechtendalii
ACTATTATGTAATAGCACCCATTTTTGTAGAATGTAAATAAATTTGTGTAGTAATTACGTTTGCTAACTATTATGTTTGCTAACTATAATTAATTTCTCATTTCACTAAAGCATAATAAAGTAAGAATATGTAAATATATGTACAAAAAATTAATTTGTAGAATGTAAATAAAGTACGTACCTTCAATTAAGTAGATATTAATGTTAATCCTACAAATTGTAAAAAAAAAGCAGCATTAACTTAATATTTTACATTTACACTAAAAAAATAATAATAATTATAGATTAAAAAAATTACCTTGTAGATGGAGAAATGGGGAAATGGAGAGGGTGAAATTAGGAAGCCGTAAAGGGGAGGGGGGATTTATATACATGGGGGCAATTTTTTTGCCCAGCAAGGTGGCGTGGGAATCTCTCCCACTGAAAACGGGCCTGTCAGGCCCGTTTTCAGTGTCAGTCTGAAAACGGGCCTGACAGGCCCGTTTTCAGTCGACAGTACCGGGTGGCAGAAATGTCACCCGGTCACTGTTTGCATGTGATTTTTGGTCTTTAATTATTTAAAAACTGGACTGACAGTTCAGTTTTCAGTACAGATTGAAAAATGGACTGTCAGTCCCGATTTCATGATGGTTAAACTTGTGCCTTTTCCGGACTTATTTCTTAATCCAACATCTGATGTTTGCTTTTTTTTTCAAAGAACCTTTTTTGTGTCCATTATCCAAAGCTTTTTATTACGAATAAAAAATGAATGGTGGAAAACATTTGGTTATGATGTTTCAAATTTGCAAAAGTTAGCTGTTAGGTGATGATCAGTAGGGTAATAGAGACAGTTTACTTGAAAAAAATATTATCATGATGATTTTAATTAGGAATGATATTCATTTTTTTTATATTTATATTTGTTTTCAATGTATACTCATGTTTGACAAAAAATTATTTTTTCATATATATATATTTTTTTATAAAATCCAAGAAAAGGTTGAACCCGGTTTAAACCGGTTGAACCTCTGAAACCGTGAACCTCTAGCTTTACTGGTTTGACATCCGGTCCGGTTTCAATAACATTGTATATGAGTAAGAGCTATGATACCAAAATTGACCTCGCCGCGTGAGCACCTACTTTTTGAATTACCAACCATTGCAATCACATTTTCTTTTTATTCAACACATACTACAGTTCACCTCGTGATCATATTGACTATTCAGTAGGGGCCGGACCAATAATGAACATGGGCTTAGCTTGAAGTTGGTCAAGCTTAGAAATCTGTAGATCGTTCGGGTTCGCGAATTTATGTGTCTAAACGAGGTTCATTTACTCATGTTAAATTATTGATTACAATTTATTAAATACAATATTTTGATAATATAAAAATTCAAATATATAATAAAAAATTTAAACTAAAACCAAAGTATGAACAAAAATACATTGTGTGGAATAAACATTTGATTACATGTATTCGATAAACTAAATCAATATTAAAATATTTTCTTTTGAATTATTTCTATATTCATCATTATTATACAAATAAATAGAAAGTGATATTAAAATCACCATTTTATTTATTACTCACTGTATACATAATTTGTTTTTCATTATTATATTAAGTAGAAAAAGTTTACGAGCATATTTGCAAGCTTTCGAGTATACCCGTAGAGGATTTTATTTGGTTTCTTAATATCTCGAGTCGAACTCTGGTCGAGTTTTGACCGAGCCGAAGCTCGATGTGGGCAACTAAACTTGTTAACATCCTTGGTATTGAGACTCAATTTTAACGTGTTCTATAAAACTTCACTAAAATTTTGAATAGAAAAATTGTTTTGCGATGAAATAGGATGCAAGTGATTTAAGGTATATAAATAACTGAGATTTTGTTTTAGGCTTCATTGAGACAGAAGTTTAATTTTGTGTGTGCAAATTAAAGTTTTTCCTATTATAAACACTAAATTTATACGGAACTGAAAATGAGATGACAGTCGGTATATTGATTGAATTATGAACGAATCAAGATCTATATTTTACTTATTGAAAATTGACTCATCCTGATTTATCAAATCACGAATATGTTAAAGAATCTTTCTTTCTTTAATCAAATAATAAAATTATTTCATTTGAATAAAGTTCACCAATCAATATTATTATACATGTCTTACATTTATAAGATAAATGACGACGTCAATAGGAAATAACTAGTTTAAGAAAAACAACATTATTACAAAAATGTCACATAAATTATTACATTATTACAAAATTTGTCACGTAAAATTATGCTCCAAGTGTTAGTTGATTGGCAGCAACTAGAGATCAAGAGGTACCTAGAGATCACTAACTCAAGAATTTATGGGAACTTCATAACGTGTGCATGTCCAAGTACAGTTAAGATCATATGTATCTACTCTACCTGACTACACATATTACATGTATACAAATCCAGATTTTTAATCACATAACATACATACCAAATCTATGTTTTAGAATAATACTCAAATACCCAGTTCTGAAACTGAAAAAACAAAAAATCCAATTCCTGAAAGAAGATTTTGAATATAAAAAACCAAGTGATTCCCCATTTTGAGAAAATCCTTAAAATGAGGAATGAATACAAGGAATGATCAAGTCCAACCATTCCCCATATAGTATATCCCTAAAATGGGATTCTTTGTATTAATATTTTTTTATTTTGATTTAATTTAACGTGTTTAATATTTTTTTTATTATTGGGAATAGATTTGTTGTAAAGAAATTAATATAATAATAATAATAAAATATTGGAATCTGAAACGAGGAAGATGGTTGGAGTAAAAACATTGTAGATCTTGTAAAATGGGATTTGAGGAATAAAAAATGAAAAAAATGATCGAATATGCTCTAATATATTCTTCATTTCTTCTCCCCTAAACTTCATTTTGCATGAAGTACGCTTCATCTTTTTATCCCATTTTCAGTTCCCCGTTATAAACTTGTTTAAAATAACAAAGTTTTGTTATTACAATATTAACATTAAAGGCAATTTCAATGATTTCTCATTTTGGAGAAATCTTCAAAATGGGGAATGGTTAAGTCCAACCATTCCCTATATAGTTTATCCCTGAAATGAGGTTTCTTATGAGAATGGTTATTATATTAATATTTTTTTTAATTTTAATTTAATTTAATGTATTTAACATTTTTCTGATTAATCGAAATAGATTTGATATAAAGAAATTAATATAATAATAATAAAATATTATTACTTTATTGGAATCTAAAATGAGAAATGAAAAATGAGAAAAATAATTGAAGTAAAAACACTATAAATACTATGAAATAAGATTTGGAATATGGAAAATGGTCCAATGCTCTGACGATAAAAATTAGAAAGCGAACTCGAAAAAAACATTGATATATTCATCTGTTTCCTTTTCCAAATTATCCAGAGAATGGATGGGATTTGGTCTAAATCCCTAAGAAAAGCATAAGTGAAAAGTTAGCAGGAATTACAGAAGAAAGTGAAGATCTCGAGAAACAATAAATCAATGGCTGGATCCATTCATTGCATTAATCCCATCCATCCATCCATCAGTCACCACATTGCCGGCGGCTGGTCGCACCGCACGTGCGTCCATTTTCATTATCACATTTCCAACCTTGCACAGTATTAGCAAATTTATCATATATGCGCTTCTTACAAGTTCAACTCACTCTATTCAATGTATAGGGCAACAGATTCAAAATTTATTCGGCTTGAATTTAGCAGCAAATTTTCGGTTAAAATCAAACAAAGAAAGTATAGCATAATCTACTCTGAACATGCAGCCATGTAATGAGAAAACAAAACCCATTACATAAAACTGTTCCAAAATGGTTCAAGACTAACTTGGGTTGGGATCCGTAAAAAGGGAAGAAAGAAATAAAAGGAGTGGATTAAGTAAAAAGTAAGTAAGAATAGAAGATGTCAAAATCAAATGGAAAAAGAAGGAAAGGAGTAATGATTAAAAAGGAGGGGAGGCAGATAATGATTGCTTTAATTTTAGGTTCCCAATGCCAATTTCTATTCCTCTATCTGTGTCTGTGTGTGTAGTGTTCATTGGAACCTGTGTTTCTTCTGCTTAGTCCATATCTAATTATAGCCTCTTTCCCATGTTTTTCGTTTGGATCGGTTCCTCTTCCGACTGAATTTAGAAGTCAGTTATTCGTCTAGCTATTGCATAAGCGGTTGTGTGATGATTGTGGGTCTATCATCATTTTTTGCCCTCCAAAATGAGTGCTACTAGCATTTGTGCTCATTTTGTTACAGCTAGGGGGAGTTAACAAATTACTATCTCTAGTCTTTTTAAGTTTCTCTTAGTGTTTTTATTTTTGTTGTTAGGAGCGTTGTTTTTTATCATCAATGTAAATTTTATCAATTTTTTCTCAATTCATCTCTGTATTATTAACAGATTTGTCAAGCGTCGGTGAAATCATAAATAAGTAAGGGTAAAGTTCAAAAGCATACCTTGTGGTTTGACCGGTTTGTAAAATGCTCCCAGTGGAATTATTTTTACAAAAGTATGCTTGTGTTACGAACCGTTAGCAAAAGATGACCGATTAACGGTCTGATGAAAAAAGTCACCTTTGACCGATTAACGGTGTGATGAAAAAAGTCACCTTTTGCTAACGATTCGTAACACAGATATGCTTTTACAAAAAATAATTCCACATGAAGCATTTTGTAAATCGGTTAAACCATGTTACATGTTTTTGACCTTTACCCAAATAGTAACAAGAAAAAAGTCATTAATTATAACATTCATTTGACTTGATGTAAAGTGACACTTTAAAAAATTGAAGGGAGAAAATGAATTGCAAACAGTTTGAAACTCGAGTTCGAAAGTACATTAAGCTTAACTTAAAAAGTTAGGCTTGGAAAATCGAAAAAAGCTTGTATTGTTAGTAATCCCACTTATATGTTGTTATACAACGATTTATAATTGATTTTAATATGATGGACTTATGCCATAGGCTTCGTTGTTGCACTTTAAACATATTAAAAAACGGTGTATAGCCCTGAATAATTTATATCGAAGTTTGAATTTATTATTGATTGAGGACTTGCTCTAATCATTTTTGTTGTTTGATATCTTATAATTTCTTCTTTTTGTGTCTTTCTTATGTTGACTAACTTACATCTCTTATTTTATTAAGCTGTTTATATATCTTATCATTTTAATTGTGAATCCGCTACTACACAATATAACTTTGAAAGTTTTATCATTGTGTTGAAACTCAACTAATTCTAGTAAAATATAGATGTCGATATTTAATATTATGTATTCAGATCTTTCTCTTTCAAGTAAGATCGTTCCATATCTGTGAAATTGTTTGATGTCATGGAGTATGATGAAATTTTTACGGTTACGAATCTTTGATAACGTACAGTTGAGCTTAAGAAAATATATATCGCAGAGCTGCTATTGATTTTTAATTTTCCTTTTGTGTTATTCTTGCTCTTATGGCAAATTTTTCTTATATTCCAATACGATGAGATTTGTTTACCAGGTTTAGTACAATATTTTTTATTTATGTTTTAGTTAAAATATATTCCAAATATAGTTATAATATATGTATTTTTATTTTGTTAACAATAGTTTGAAATATAAATCCCCTGTAAAAACCGTGATTTTAAATTACACAGCTTATATCAATTAATTTTGGATAATATATTTAAATTTAAATTTATCAAAATGATAGTTTGAGAAAATAGTGAACTCGAGTAAAGAAGGCTTGTTTAGGCCTGTAAGTTTGTGAATTTGAGTTAAACTTTTACGAGTTTGACCACTTTCATTCTTGAACCGAATCAAATTCCCCGATTCAACTCTTTAACACCCTTAATTACAACTCTCCTTTAGTGCCTATAAAGTAATGTTCATGAATTTGCCAAACTATCATATAGATATATCTCCACCACACAGTGAAAATTGAATTTTAAATAAATATTGTAATTTTCCACTATTTACCTTCAAAGAATCCATGCTTTTTATATTTCCTCTTCCACCTAAAAAATTCTAGACATCTTCTTCACGTGCCCTTTCCGTTTTTTATTAGTTCATTTAGTTAAAATATGAAAACTCAAAATAGTATTTCATTTTAAAGTTTTATGATTCTCTTTCATATTTTCCTTATTTACTCTTATTATTTTCATAGTATTAAATGCACAATTGTTAAAACATTAAGGGTAGATTAGTACTTGCATACCCTTATTAATTATTTTATTAAAATCAAACAGTGTGAAATGTGTAAAAAGACTACTAAAAAACGGAGGTAATATATGATTAAGGGAATATTTTCCAACCCTACACCCCCATTTTTCACGTCAATTTTTATTTTACTCTTATTATTAGAAGTTATTACAGTGTTTTTCTCAACCCTGTGTCTCAATTTCATTTCAAACTTTAAAATTATACATATAAAAGCTATAATAGTTTTTTCATAAATAATATAGATTTTTTATAAATAAAAGAATATTAAATTTACCAGTATATATTAAAGCATTAGAAATTTTTAAAAAAGTAATAAAAAAATTGAAGTTGTGAATAACTTTACATGTCAAATTTTGATATTGGAAATGAAGTGAAGTTGAAGACATTTCACTTCATTTCCAACTCCAAACCTAATATTTGAAGTTGGGTTAACGATGCTTTAAGACTTGCACTCCTTTTTTCAAGTTATTTAAAAACTAAATTTAATCTATCGGAAAGTGTCTCAAGTTATCCCAATAAACCTATTGACCCCTTAACTTTTAGAGTGACTCAGTTATTATCTCAACTTTCAAAAAATGCATTACTTTACTATTTAAATGTCATGTCTCAAGTTTTGATTGAAAAGAGAAAATTGGAATAATTGACATCTTTGAAAAGTCAAACCAATCAGAAGTTGACACGTGACGTTGAGAGACAAGGTGCAACTTTTTTTAAAATTAATATAGTTACGTGATCATTTTGAAAGTTAAAAGTGTAATGAGATTTTTTATGACAGCTTGGGATATAACTTGATGCACTAGGCCTGAAAGTATAACACATCCAAGTTTTTAGTTCCAAATTGTCATGCTTTCTACATTTCTACTACATGTTAACTTAGTAGATACTTCCTTCGTCTAGATATATGATTTCAATTAATTCATGGGTTTTAATAAAATTTTAAACTGAATATATAATTTACTAATTTATTCTTTGATCGAGTTCTGAAATTAATATATTATGCATGTTTATCTTGAAAATTATACAAATTAATATAGAAAATATTGTTATAATTGAACAAAACACACATTGAAAGTTGAAAATGCCATATAAATAAGAATGCAACAAAATAAACAAAAAAATAATATATTTCTAGAAGGAGGGAGTATAACATACCAAATGGGCACACCGATACCTTGTGACGACCATCATGTCGCCTCTCATTGTATTGAATGAACAATAAACTAGATTCCTAAGATACAACTGATCTCACACATCCTTATTTTTAAGCTTATTCAAATTGACTATAACTCCTATTCTCATGCTTACTAGTAAACTCAATCCTTGCACAACTCTCACGCAATGTTTTAAAAGGCGATAAGCGCTAGTCGAGCGGCTAGAGCCTCCGGGGGCTTAGGCGGGGATCAATCGAGGGTTAATTGAGATTTAGGCGGGGATCAATCGAGGGTTAATTGAGATTTAGGCGGGGATTAAGCGGATTATTATTTTAAAATATTTAATATTTATTAATGAATTAAAATAAAATTTAACTAGCACATAAATTTTTATATAATAAAATTAAAATCATGTAATAACATTTTTCTGGATTTTAGTAACACTTTTTTCGGTTTTGATGACACTTATCTAAATTTTAACGACACTTTCCACCTTGACCGTTCAATTATATATAATCGAGACGGTGTTAAAAAAAAAACCACCCAAGGCGGGTTTGAATGCCATTTAAAAGAGTGCTCACGTCATAACCTATCGTGTGAAAAGAGTTCACACCTCTCATTCACGAATCCACAATATCAGAATTAATGAAATTTAATAAATTAATAAAAATGAAAAAATTAAGTTGTACATTTTCATTATTTATTTATCAAGTGCGTATATTTTATTGTAGCATATATTGGGATGAGATCACTTGTTACGTCTACATAAATTTAGATATCGAAAGACCTACAAAACACAGCTGGTTTTTGTAGCATTTTAAGTAAGAGGTTAGCGCATCAATTTCTCAAACAATCTCATGGAATTCACGGGGATTAATTTATTTTAATTAATGGAACAATAAAATTCTTACTAATTTTTTAAATTAGTAGTTTCCCTGGAGTTTTTAAGTGCTTCTTGTGAGATTTGAGATTGAAACGAAAATAGTTTTAGATTTAAATTTTTAATGTACAACGATTTCACCAAATGATTGAAATCATTCGTATTATTTATGTTGATGAGTTTGTGAACCACGTTGCAAATTTGTTGAACATATACCTTGACATGTACGGCAACATTTGTTAAATTTCCACCTTTGAATAAAGATGTAAAAAAAATTAAAACAAATATTGAATAATCTAATTACATCTTACACTCCTAATTCTAATTAAAATATTTTTATAAAATGAATTAAGTTTCCTTGTGAACTTTGAGATAAAAAGAAAAACCTAAAATTAATTTAAATTACATAATTAATTCTCCTAATTTAATGTTCTTCTCCAACAACAAAGGAGGCATTATCTTAATTCACACAAGTTAATTAATTTAACTTTAAGTATGGCTAACTTTTTTTTGTCTTGTAATGTTATAAAGTCAAAAATCCAAATAATTATATATGAATAGTTTTAGTTTTTTATAAAATTAAATGATACTCCATAGAGGAACAAACGAAATTGACCATATATGAAGTATTTTAGTTAAGTAAATTGTAAATTGCAATTAAAATTATATCCATCCAGCTTCCAGGAGGCTTCGAGGACGTCTCACCCCAAATTTGGGGGTTTACACGTGACCTGCAAGCTTTTTAAATAAGACAAATAGCTACTAAAATAATTTTTCAACGAGATAAAAAACTGAAAAAAAAAAAATACAGATTTTCTAAAATCAAAGCGGTCCGATTTTATATATTTAAACAATTGCAAGTTATAATAGATAAATTAAAACAAATAAATCTGATAAAAAAATCCACATAAATGTTGATCTATTTATTATATAAAAAAATTTTAACCACAATTTGAAAAATTTTGTATTTTTTAGTTTTTCATTAATTTTTTTCTCAATCTATTTTTAAATAAAATAATTTAGCCACAATTTGACAAATTAAGTATTTTTAGTTTTTTTTTCATAAATTTATTCTTACTCTATTAATTGTTTAGTCGACTTATTTATGTAAGCGGAAGGCCATGTTATGAAATTGCTATCATTGAGCTCTTTAATTTGATTTCATGACCATTGACCACTACTCAATATTAAATACCTATCAAATATCATATGGCTCATGAAAATTTAAAGATATGAAAAACAATTCTTGTTACATGCACAATTATTTTAGACATGATTAATTACTGTAATTCGTAACCAATTTATTTATAAAAATTTACATGAAAAGTTTTAAAAGGTTTCAGAAAAGTTGAATACAATTTCTTTCCGAAATTAACAATTATAAAAAATTAGATTGATAACGTTAATTTAATTAATATTTGTGATGATTAGGCTTTCACAAGCAAAACCAAATCATTTGATATAAAAGACTCCACTTCGAAATTTGTATTGATGAGATATGAATTTTCAATACTTTGTTATAATATGAACTGGAAGTTACTATATTTTATTATCAAAAGACCTATTACTTTATATAATTTCATGTGATAGGTAAATGCATAGATTATATCGAAATGAACTGAACTATATGCATACCCAATTTTAACAAATATTACCACCTTGAAATGTTTCTAAATAAATATTATCATTCAAAATTTCATATAAATTATATAAAGTTCATTTTTACTCGTATCATTTATTAATTATTGTGAAAAAAAAGAAAAAACATATTTCTTTATTGTAGATGATTAAAATTGGTATATTTCATAAGAAATTACTACACTTTAAAGAGAAAAAAGGTAACAAAGAACAACACTAATATCATTAAGAAGTCATGTTTAAACAAATGGTCTAATATTCATTTTTTCCCTACTTATGAACATGTAAAACGAAACTGTTTTTAAGTTCATTGTTATTAATAAATTATTAAATAGTTATCCTTCATTTGATAAAAAAAATACTTAAAATATCGTCAATGTCATTTAAGTTACTGTTTTGTATAATAATGTTTATGTATAAATTTTAGTGTTGTTTTATTTTATGCATCTTTTTCAAAATTGCTGTGGAAGTGTAACTTCTTGAAAATGTATATAATATAATTTTAATATATTGAAAATAATATTATACTGGGTATAAATTATATATACTTTACGTACTCACGTATTATCGAGACAACTTTATTCGCTAGATAAAAATTAACAAATACTCCAATCGGAAAATTAGTAAACTAAATTTTGGTCCAATTAAGACTTTGGCAATGTTTCCTCTATGTGAAATTGAATAAATAAGTTATATTCACATATACAGTAATTATTCAGTGATTATAGACAATGTAATGATATTGATTCGTAACCTTCAAGTTGACAGGCCTTGTTGACCGGCGGCGTTCACATGGATTGTTCATCTCACCATTTATTTTGCTTTCTTGAATCGTACGGCGTGGCACATTTGAATGATTGATCAGAACTCAATTTTACAACCCAATCTCAAGACGAAGCAACACACGCAATCACAACCCCCATTTTATCTATTTGTTTTTTTATTAATTATATCACTTTTATTTTAGAAACAATAAATAATGCCTTTTGTCTTTCTCATCTTACCATTATTGGTTCCTGAATCATGTGTTTGCTTTAAA
>CATIWQ010392135.1:0-13725 GCA_949673415.1 Euphorbia schlechtendalii
TATATATATTAAATCTTACTTTACTTTCCTAGAGTTTTTCAATGAACACAATATTTAGATAAATTTGAAATAAAAAAGAAATGTATCTCAGAAAATTCACAAAAATTAGAGGCACTATACAAACATGAGAAATCATTGAACAACATTTTTATTTAAGATAATTACACAGAAATTAGAAGTCACCGTACAAACATGAGAAATCATAAACAACATTTATTTAAGATAATTACCTCACTTTATTTTATAGAATCAAACAATTCCTTACATCATAATTCATTTTTATGGTCGATTCGTTTTCATTCAAACAATATGGCTAACATATCTTGTTAACCCAAGGTGATTTTCATTTTCCAAAAATCCATTTATTAAGCAAATTACAAAAGCTAGTTCTCAAATAGAGAATATGATTAAATTGAACGTTACCCAATACTCACAAGAACTCAACGAGAACTCAGTTGCTTTGTTCAAGCAACACTGCCAGCAACACCCACAAATTTCCATAAGAAAATCCCAGATCTCGTTGAATTTTTCACCTCAATGACTATTAGAAGTTTATATTATGCCAAATAAAAATTTGATGAGAAACCACCCTAATCCTGAAGGTTAACTAGAGCACTTATTAGTGTTATACTTAGAATCAAACTCTAATAGGTGAAACAAGTTGGTTGAATTTCAACAGTTGAGAATGTTAGGAATTAAAGTCAATGGTAAAGACTACAAAGTGGATATACTTTGCTTTCTACACACATATATGTAGTAAGTTTCCTAAGAAGGCCTTGGGAGTGTCTTCTTCCCAATAATCTTTTAGAACATTCATAACCAGAATGTTGCCTCTCTTTTGCCAAATCAATGATTAATCATTTTGTGTTTTTGATTGGATTATTTCTCACTTTCACATCCACTCACTCTTGGCTCCGACAGAGATATGAATGCCCATATTCATCGTTAATGGATCGATTATGTAAATGATTATATCCAGGATCCATAGGAGGAAGTCACTCAATTTTGTTATTGTCTGCATAACTGTAATAGAAGAAAGTTTCCTTGACACATCAAAATGTCACCGAGGATGGTCAATTATGTGAGTAAAATAGCCTTTGAAACCTTGTTAAAAAATAGTTTGATATCCAGCATCCTAATTAAAAATATTAACTTAAGATAGATTATTGTGAGCCATAGGATCTTTAACTCAAGATTGTGAAGTATTAAATTAAACACTTACTCTGATACCACTTGTTGGTCTTGTTGGCTTAGATATTCGATTATAGGTGGGTTGATGACTTTGAATTGATTAAACTTGGTTACTTAAAAACTTTAGTTAAGCTTTAGCTAATCAACAAAGATGATTTAAAAGAGATTTCAAAATAGTTAGTGTTAAACACCAAACTGCACAGTTGAAACTAAACTCAATTTTGGTCAAGTAGGTGCTGAGTAAAACTTACTCAACATAGACATGTTTTATGTTGAGTTAAAAACAGAGAGAAAGATGAAATGTATGTTGAGTGATACAAACTGACTAAAACTAAGATTGCTGAGAAAAGAAAATTAACACCTGATGTATCTTGATTCTGACACAACTTACTCCAGTCACTAGATTTCTTTTTCGAGCTTTAATCCATTAGTGTTAGCTCCTTAAAAACAGTCAGAGAAGTCTTTGATAACGGTTGATTACAAGCGAGTACCTTCCAAGCTTATTTAACCCTAAAAAAAGTTTGAGTACCCTTCTCAAATCCGTTATCACTCAATTTACTTAATAAGAGAAACATGACAGAAACTCAACTTATAAAAAGCATTAGTTTCTTTACAGTTTGAAAACTTAACTATCTTCTAAGTCTAATATTCTCTCAATTACAAATAGATAGGAAATTAAGTGTTTTCTTTGAAGTGCTTGAGGAATTTTGAATGTTGAGATGATGTAAATAGAGATTCAGCTTTAGGAAATTCAGGTGATTCACCAAGTTAGAATTGCAGAATTCAGCTTCTATTTATGGGCAAACAATCTAAAGTAGTTATTGCAACTTATCATCTTGACTTTATCTTCAAGTTCTCTTCTCTTTAGGTCTTCAATTTCTTCCTATTATGAGATAGGTTTGAATCTGTTATGAGAGACCGAATTTGTCTGTTATTATGCGATATTAATTTGTTGATTAGTTTCTTGTCAAAGCTTGATCCTCAAGCTTGTCCTGTTTGTAAGAGAGAGCGCGAGATGCAACATGTGGCTTCTTGATTGAGTTAAAATCATGACATTGCATATTTGCGTGGTGTTTATGAAATGTGGTGAGTTGCAAATTCCTTTTCTTGTGAACTTTTGTGAGTACACGCCAACACTTTTCACCGACACCTTTTTGTCTTTGAACCACATGATTATTTCTTTGAAATCAGTGCCAAATCTTTTTTGAAACCTGAAATGCATCAAACATGAATACTTTGTGTGACAGAATAGGTTAAAGGTATACAACGTCTCATGGGTTAAAATGACTTTAATTAAGTAAATTATGCTGAGTTATCTCTTAATAAATATGAAGGTGAGTTATCTTGCCTTTCATTTTAACTCGACAAAACAACTAAAAACATGTCATAACTTGATTCTAGTCCAAGTTAGCATGCTGAGTTAGCTTTCCTTAACTAATCTCAAGCTGATAACTTAATTAGGAGTCTACTTAATACCTATTTAATTTTGATATCCTAGTCAGTTTGTTATTCCAAAACTAATAATACTATAAAGTATCATTAATTTGGATTAAACAAGGCACCTTTTAGTCGTGAGCCCTAGACTACCGCACTATGTGATCTTATGCTCAGATTTGGCCATGGCTAGAGGAGGCATGGCGAAAGAAAACTCAAGAAGAATAATGGAGGAAAGAGGATACAAAGAGGAAGCAGTCTCAAGAATAACGACATATGCAAGAGGAAGCAAGGTGAAGCAATTTCAAGAAGAACTATAGAGGCCGGATGAAAGCAAATTCAAGAATAACAACAAGGCAAGAGGGGGCCAAGGTAAAAGCAATTTTAGGATGAACAACAAAGGCAAGAGCGGGCAAGATGAAAGTAAACTCAGAAGAAAAGGGGAGTATTAAATCAAACACAATCACTCGGGCATTCAGAGTCTCGAGTAACGCTTTACTATTAAAACTTTTGTTGATAAGAATTGAAATTATTAATTGATAATGTTTAGTTTTAAGAAATATGATTTGTATGGGAAATCACATAACCTTTCATTTGGTTAACACATGATAATAAAAATTATATAAAAAAATAACTCATGTAAAGATTAATCAAATTTTTAGAAAAAATGAATGAAGATAGAGGAGACGAATGTGGATATAGTGATGGTTAGGGGTGAGCATAATGTGGTTAAAACTAAATTAATTGAACCAAAACGAAATACATAATTTGGTTTGGTGTTTTAGATATCAGTTTGGATTTAGATATTTGCTATTTTGTAATTCGGTATTCGGTTCAGTTCAAATTCAGATAAAAAAATACTGAAAAACAAATCTAACCCAATATTTAAAAATTAACCCTAAAATATAATCAAGTAATTCATTTCTCATTTCTCTATAATCTTCTTCGAATCTTCTTTATAGCTCCACTTGCTCACTATATCAATTTTCTCTATCTTTGTCATCCTCCTCGTCGACGCCTCTCCCGTCGCTTCTCTTGGTGCTAATGAAAAAAATGCTTCACGGAGAATCCTTGATGAACTACCTTGATTGAATCTCATCATCTTCCCCACAAATCTATGGTTTTCTTTCCCATATACTCTCTTTCACCAATTCCGAAATCATAGCTCACATTCCTTGTCTTTCATCTCAACTGGTAATTTCTTTTATTTCTCGTCTTCAAAAAAATTGATTTAGTTTTTTGGTTTTGGATTAAATTCAAAATCTGATTTCCTTTTATGTTGATCGGTTAGTGAGCAAGGCATTGTTATTTTTTAATTCAGGGTAGATTTTAGTTATATAATTGCGAATTGTTTATTGTTGTTTGACCTTTGTGATTTCATTATTTAAAATTGATGGATATGGTATGTGTTGAAGGATGATCTCATAAGTTGTTTTAATACTTATCTCAAGAAGTGTCCTTAATAGCTAAGACTATCTTAGTTTAGACATAAGTCTTAACTTAATTAGAAGCTAGCTCCGCATCAGAAGATAAAGACTACGTTAGAAGATATAAATTTTAGAAGATAGAAGAACTATCTCAGAGGGAAGTATCCTTAGAGCTATATTAAATGTGGGATATTCATTTCAAATATTTTGAGTAACAATCCTAGGCATCACATGAGTGAACCCTTTCTATGACTTTGCATTTATTTTCGCGACGTCAAAAGTTCCACCTAAAAAGGACATGTTGATGTTGATAGCAAGGAGAAAAATGAGTTTTTTCTCCTTCACAACAGAAAACAAGTACTATTGGGACCTCTTCTCTAACAAACTTGAATCAGAGGCAAATCACAACATACTAACTTTGTTTTAACGGATCCAAGTAACCCTGATTATCGCCTTAGCCTATCCTTAATCCCCTTTAAGTCTAACGGCTCCATAAACAAGTGACAACGATAAGAAATATATAAGAGTCCAAGATTAACGGACAATTGGGAAGCCTATATAAAGGAGCAGAGTTCCAGTAGAGGAACTTTGCAAGGTTTTATCTAATTCAAGAGCAATCAAGCTATCATACATCTTCTTACTTCACTTTTAAGCTATCATACATCTTCTAACGGCTCCATAAACAAGTGAGAACGATAAGAAATATGTAAGAGTCCAAGATTAATGGACACTTAGGAAGCTTATATGAAGGAGCAGAGTTCCAGTAGAGGAATTAGCGAAGTTTTATCTAATTCAAGAGAAATCAAGCTATCATACATTTTCTTACTTCACTTTTAAGCCTTAGCAAATCACATATTCAAATCTTTGTATTAGAGTTTTTCTGAAACAAAGATCAAGAGTTCAAAACCTTTTCTCAATTTAAATCTTGTAAACATTTGTTGTGTGTTAAGTAAGTGTGGGGGAGCTTAGATGCTAGTTGAATGGTACTACTAGTATTGATATTAGCTCAAAGCCTAGATATAATTGGAGGGTACTTTTGTATAGGTAAAACTCAACAATTGATGATTCTTAGACAATACTTCAATCACTAAATCAGCATTGTAGTGATTTATTCTCCACCCAAAAGAGAATCACTAGTGGATTAAATCTTAGACTGTGATTCCAAGGACTGGATTAGGTAGATGCTGAATTAGTATAATAATATAGTTTTTACAATATCTTTACTCTTATTTTTTGTCTGTTGCATTGTCATTTATAAACTGCAAACTAAGTAAATTTAAAATGACTACATTAGAGAATATCTTCTGAATATACTTGATTAACTAAGTTTTCCTCATAAGAAGCCTTGAAAGAAAATTCCACAAAGCCTCCGAGGATAATGATTAACTAGAATAAGAGTCATTCACCCCCTCTAAATTGTTTCATCTCCCTACCAGGTCCAATAGTATGGTAATAATATACATTTATCGATCATTGATTAGGATGTTGCTGATATACTTATTAGTTATTAGTTGCTAATTATAGCATTTTTCTTATTTCAATAATGTTAATTAATAATTTATCAACTACTTTCATTCTCACGAAGCATAGATTTGTTTTCTTTGTTTACTTCTTACCATCTTGTTATGAATATCAACTTTTAATCGAAACTACTATTAACATAACAATCCTTCCCATTTGACTCATGAACTTAGCATATTAATGTCGAATTGATAGAATCTTTTGCAGCATTTTTGGTCAATTATAGCCAAATCTGGGGAAGCACTTGCTTGTATGATTATAGTGGGTGAATTACCTTTTAGCTTTGTTCATGATGAAGGATTTAGAAAATTTGTAGCTTGCATTTGTCCTAGGTTTATAATTCTATATAGGTGAAATATCTAAAGAGATATATATAAATTGCATTTAGATGAGAAAATGAAGTTGAGAAATATTTTTGAGCAAAAAGTCAAAGAATTTGTATCATTACAAATGCTTGGACCTCGTTTCAAAGGATAAATTATATGTGTATAAATGCACATTATGTTGATGAAGATGGGATGTTGAATAAGAAAATTGTAAAATTTTATCCAATTATTTCTCATAAGGGTGATGACATTACAAAGCCTGTTGAGACATATTTGTATAATTGGAAGATTAGGAGGGTATTCACTGTTACAGTTGATAATGCATCTTCAAATGATGTTGCAGTTGCTTATTTGAAGGGAAAATTTATTAATTGAGAAAATTGTATTTCCAATTGCGAATACATTCATATGAAGAGCGTTGCATAATTTTGAATTTGATTATCTATAATGGGTTGAATAATGTTGATGAGGTTGTTTTGAAAGTGAGATGCGCTACATATAGGCATTCTCCTTCTAGATTAAGTATATTCAATTGGTGTGTTGAAATTGAAAAAAATTATTGCAAAAGTCCATCGTGTCTAGATGTTTTTATTAAGTGGAATTTCACTTATTCGATGTTGAGTACTGCTAAAAAGTTTAAGCGTGCTTTTGAAAGATATGGACTGATGAATTTTCATTTTGAAAGTTATATGCTTATAAAAGACAGTTTTCTTTGTAAAGAAGATTGGGGTGATGTTAGGTCTTTATGTGTCATTATGAGCGGACAACGTTCCACTCGCGTGATTACCGCGAGACACCAGCCCCATGATATGGGGTGCGAGGGTTTTTGAAATTTGGTTATTGACGTGGAATAAATTCCAAAGACTCTAGAACTAAACCTCTAGCCTATGTTATATAGAGTCACCACCCGAATCAGCTCTTTCAGGAAATTCGGTACAGCCTAGATTCGTTAAGCCTAAACGATACCGTAGTATAGAGATTCAGGTTCGAATGAGTTACTTACTTTGTCATTATTTAAATCATATTAGGCAAGTTTCTACCATATTCCAATGTCGTGATATCCCATTCTAAATCATTTTCGAATTATATTTTAGCATGCATACGGAAAGTAATAAATAAGTGCGAAAAGTAAACATGTAGGAAAGTAAATGTGCCTAATCTAGAGGGGATTATTTACACATTTGGGATGAGAATAAAAATGGCATGAAATACATGAGATCCGAGTAAATGAATACATCCATATCCTATTATACAAACAATCTAACAAATACATACTCCTTTTATTAAAATGCGATACTCAAAGGAAAATGAATCTTAACATTCATCTAACCTATTCTACCTGCATCCACAAAAGTTAGAACAAAATTATATTCAAAACAAAACCATGTACCAGTGTACCAAGTATGTTCTATTTTTTATGTTTGTAAGACTTGTGTGGTCAATATAAAGGTGCCGAAAGGCTTGCGGTTCTTGTTGTATAAAACAGTTCATTTTTTACATACAAGTATGTTACTTGTTTGATTAATGAAAATGCCGCATGTGAATTTTGTCGGATCAGATGTCCAGAAACAAGGTTTTCCCTTCGTGGGGGTTACCTAACATCACTTCATCATGAACAAGTATGTAGATATACACAAGTAATTCTAGGCTCGGGAACATAATTGTAAACCCTTTGTATATATTCCGGGAAAAGTTAAGGACAGTAAAATTTTTATCTCATTGAAGATGAAACCATTTTTAAACATTTAATTTTCCTCGGAATATTTCCAAAAATATTAAATCAAAGTGCAATTATTCCACTAGTCTCAGTTTGTCAATGTTAACAAGTCATTCTCGGTTAATCAGTCCCTAATCATGAAACATTAAACAAATTATATTCTGGAAAAAAAAGGTAATGCCCAAGTTTTCATTGCAACGTCGGTGTCAACCTTGCAACATAGACATCGACGTTGCAACTTTACATCCGTGTTATCTTATTTTTAGAATGCAGGTGTAAAACCTGCAAAACTAAAAACATTCAAAATAATGTCAAACTATCAAGTAAGCATGAAACATAACTCTAAGAACTCAGAAGCTCACCCCGTAGTCGAGAATCCACTTCTTCGAGATCCACAAAATTCCTCCAGAAAGCTCTCCTTGTTTCTTTGGTTTATGTAGTGTAATTAGAAAAAATTGGAAATGAAGCAAGTGTTACTATGTGAACTCCAAATGTAGTGACTGAAATGTAATCCAAGATATTGTTTGTAATTCCTACACCAAGTTCTATTATATTAAAACTTAGCAAAGGTGGTGAAAAGTGGCTTAAACATGAGGCTAAGAACATTTCCATCTTCAATCCCACTCAACTTTTTTGAATCTAAACCTCAAAGTTACCTAAATAAATACCAAAAGACCCAAGTTCATACCCTTTTTATGAACTTCCTATAACATTTTCAAAAGAAACTTGGTTTTGACTATCAAGCTTCACTCAAAGATCAGCTAAAACTCATAAACTTAAAGATTTTTCTCCCAAGAAGTGAGCTCTCTTTTCTCTGCCACTTATGCATGAAAATCAGCTCCCCTCTTACTGAATGTCAGCTTGTACGAGAGCTCCCTTCAATCCAAAATTTACCATCATTACTTGCCAAGTCTTTTTAACCTTTTTACCCCCCTCCTTATGTCCAATCAAAGGAGGGAGGTCCCTCTCTAGTTACCCTTCAACATTGGGTGTGCTAAGAAGGTTAACCAAGGGTACAAGGGCCCTAGAAGACTAAGGATTCAATTATTCCCAAAATTCTACAATTTTATTCTTGCTAACTCAGCAACATCGGTGTTAGTGTCACAATGCCGGCACCAACATTGACAACATTGATATGGGCGTGGGTTTTTGGGCTGTGGCTTTGCCCAGTCTGGGCCTTGTTACTACTGGCCTAACAATATTGGTGTCTATGTAGAAAAATGGACACCGATGTTCCCAATGCCAACACCAACATTGCTATGTCGGTATGGGCATTTAGCCTTTGGGCCTGAACTTGGCTTGATCCGGGCTTGGCCTAGCATAAAGGAGATTTTTATATGGTTTATAAAAAACAAGAATTGTTGAGGATGTTCGAGACTCTGTAAAAGTGAAAGACTAGTAAAGGAAAATGAATTACAACTTCATCATCGAACTCGCGAGTGAGGATCAAAATCCTGTGCTCACAGGCTGCCCCTCATGGATCACTGTTAATTATATAATTAGTATGATCACATGATGTGAGAGCAGCGGGGTTGAGAAGTCATACTTGCCTAGTAGCAGCCAGCCTTCTCGAGTGAGATTCTCTACTTCAAGGAAAACATGTGCTTTTCTTTGGACGGCATGATCGTGGTTAGGTAATTTGCAATTGTTAATTTAGTCATTCTTTGACATTCCCAAAACTTGGTGGCAAGGCCGTTTTGTTTCTTTGGCCTGAGCTAATTACCTTGTGTGGGTCGACTTTTGGTTTTTCGTGACCAGTCAAGATCACCATAATAGTATTTCTAAGATATTTGTTCAGCCTCATGATCTATTCATGAACTCGTACTTTCTCGATGGAGCTGATCGGGAGCTGCTTAATGTGCCTTATTATTCATGATTGTTAACGGGGTAAGTAGACATTTTGTTGGATCCTGCAGTAAAAGAAAAATTTTAAATGTTAGAAATGTCTTTGTGACACGTGCTCTGATCCTTGGGTTGACATGTCGGAGGCAAAGCACTCGCTTTTTCAACCAAAGATTAGAACACATGGGTCTTTCTTACAGACCTTAGATAAAAAATTGGGTTTCAGATGTTCGAAGGGTCCCGTAATTATTCATCTTTATTTCGGTGGTTTCTGAAAATCATCAAAAATAGGGTTGGTCCTGCAAAAGAATTAGCAAAAACTAAAATGGGTTGGGCTAAAAGCCCATGCCAATACCGACATTACTAATGTCAATACGAAATTACCAATATCGGTATTGACATTACCAATGTCGATACCGACATTGACAATTCAGCCCAGGGTATTAAAAGGATTTTTCTTCTTTCTTTCCCTTTCTCCTCTTTTCTGGATTTCTTTCTCCATAACCGTCCCATTTTCTCCCTAACCCATTTTCACTAAAACCATCACCATGAGGGGTAAGAAACCCTGTACCATCGCCGCTTCGTCACTTTTGGTCCACCCAACGATCCCGATGCTCCGTTCATGCTCCGTGGCTCAAGAATATGGTTTTGATTAAATGGATGATTTTGTGGGCTATTCTTTCACTTCCCTGATCACTTCCTTGACTCTAAGGTTGCACCAACATGTTTCTAACATCCAGGTAACCCGAAAAATCCATGTTTACTTTGGTTTTTTTTTATCAAATTTGATTTTATGAATTTTTTGCTAAAACTTTGATTGGAACCGACTTCGTGTGGAATCGGTCTATGAATAGGTAGTTTTTAGGACTCTTTAAAAATTTGTGATAAACTATTACATGAAAATTGAGGTTTTTGGAAGGATTTCGGAATTTTACCAAGGGGTGATTTTTTAGGCATTCTGTAATTGTAACATCGGTGTCGATGTTACAATTACATACTGACATCCATACCAATGTTAGGTATATCAATGTTGGTGTTGGAATGCCAACACCGACATTGACTGGGTAGAATGTAAATTTCTGCATTTTCTCATTCTTTTTCCCACTTTATCATAAAATGAAACATCCTAATAAAAGTTGTATGGTCTAATAGGCATCTCTTTCTTTTTCTTAGTGATTTTATGGGAAACACACGAGCGTAGGATGATAAGTGTATAATTACACTTATTATCATTATAATTTTACACACTTAACACTATATTTTAAGTCATTTTTATACTTCATATAAAAGATTTCAAGTGGTATGTAGTTGTTTTTTATGCAAATGCAGATACTAGGTAAATCTTGGAAGTAAAATGATCTAAAGTAGAATTCTATGAAAAAGAGTGAAAAAGGTGCAAAAAGATCCGTGGAACTTAAAGATTTGGCTTAGGATCAAAGTTTTCAAAGATCGGTGAAGTTGCAAGGAGAATTCTGAAGAAAAATGCAATTCACGGTCGCGACAATCATTTGTGGTCGTGACTTGTTCTTCTTCAGAATAGAAGTCTGCCAATCAAAGATTCATGATCGTGACATGTATATCACGTTCGTGACTTGGCTGGTTTTCTGGTTTTATCTTCTTAACTACCAATCGCCAAATAAGCATGATCAACCGCCATCAACTACCTAGGAAAAGACACTTATCAGAAGTTAACCAATCATGAAAAGGTGCCTATCCATTGTGGATTAGATTGAAGCTTCTCAACCAATCACAATGAAGTGATGCAATCTTTCACCAATGGACACAACTCTTTGTATTGATAGACGCAACCCTTCAAACTCTATAAATAGGGCTCCAAACTTCACAATTTCGTGTAGAGTGGATGTGGCAAGAAGATCAGGGTTACATATAGTGTGTGTATAGATAGAGAATTCGCTTCATTCATAAGTGTTAGCGAGAAAATGTTTAAGTGATTCGAATCATTGTTTCGATCACTAGATTTCTTTGTATTCTTGAGCGATTGTTGTATAAGTGTACTTGCAAATCACTTATCAATAAAAGTTTTCGTTCTTCAATATTTGTTTGTTCGATATTCGTAAAGAATAGCATCCTAGCGAAGGTTCTGTATGGGCCAAGACCAAATTCAAAGCAGACGCATGAATTGCGGGAATTGACGACTCCCATTAAAGAGTGGATACGGTTTGATCAACTTTAGCTTTTACTTGCATACCTTACAACTTTGCTTTGCTTTCTGCTTATACTTTCTATTTCGAAGTTTATGATATGTCTATGTGTCATAATGCGTATTTTATGTTAAGTCTTTTATGTTAATCAAGTTATATGCGTTGGAGTTAATTTTAAGAGTAGTTTCGGGGTTAACAATATCGTGTATAATCACTGGATCTGTGATAAAACATTATTTAGTGAGCCAACATTTTTGGAATGGTAACTTGCTAAATGTGGCTATGTGAGAGCGACCCGTACTAAGCATAGTATTGACGTTGTCCAGGTTTATATAATCGTCTTAATTCGTTTGCGCTAGGTTTAAAAAAGTCATTTCATGTATTGCTCTGCGGTGAATAATTGAACATCTGAGCATTTAGAACCGAGTCTGTTAGATTAGTTTAGTGAATCATAATATCTTTGTTGAACTTGCATGCTTTCTCTGCCATCCTTATTTCGTAGGAACAATCTATATATTTAGATTCTCTAATCTTTCATACCTATATTTAATCATTCTTCATTCTAACCCTTCTACCCAAAATACCAAATTTATTTTATTTTCTTTATTTTATCTTCCTTGTTGATCTTTAGAACTAGTCCTTCCCTGTGGGATCTATATCTTTTAAAACTACATTGCAACTGTATACTTGCAGTTATCATCATTTTTCAATTTTGATAAGGGTATTGACAACACCTATATTTCACGTGAGCAAGCTTTTGGCACTGTTGATATATAACAGAATCTTGTAAACAAACTATTAAACTTATCAGTAGAAAAGTGGTGAACAAGTTTTTTGTGCCGTTGCCGGGGTAGGCAAGTGCGTTCTAAGGATCGAATTGTCCGAGGAAGGTAAATACTTTCTAGAGATTAATTATATTTATTTATTGTATTTCTTTTACCACACAATTTTCTAAATTTCATTCTAGATGTGAAAAGATTATGAAATAATCATCTTAGAGGTGATATATCATAATATTCCATCTTAATTCCTGACAAATAGAAGATTTTCTTCTATTTCTCCTATTCGCGTTCGCGACTGTCTATTGCACTCTTGAATTCCCTACAAAACTTTCTATTTCTTGTTTTTAGTATACTCACGATCGTGACCTAGGATCACGATCACTACGTGAACGAAAATTGCAGCAGTTTTGGCAGTTTTTCGATGGTTTCTCTCAAAATTCTACATATAGGGTTTGATTCTCATAATTTTTCACTTCAGATATCCAAAATTCCTTTCCTTTCAATTAAAATTTCTGTTCTAAACCTTAAAATCAATCAATCCTTTTTCATCAAAATGGTTCACTCAAACAAATCTGTTCTTATTCCCCCTTCAGACCTGCAAGAATGGTATGAAGTACCTTTTCCTATTCACTCTTGAGAAGAAGGTGATCATTTCGAAACCATCAGAGATGCAGATTTCACTAGTTCTTATATCATTCATAAGAATAGTTTCATTCATTTAGGAATCTACGAGAGGGTAATGTATTACCTTGGAATCCTAAACATGGTTCTCTATTCCTCTATGAATATTGGGAACAGTGAAGATAACTGTAAGGAAATGCTGATTTAGTTAGTATGGACAAATTCTAAGATGAATTGTTTAGAGTATTGATATCAAGGAAAGAAGTATAAATTATCAAGGAAGAAGTTGGAGCAGAATTTGAGGTTCCCTAAAGATTGTTACTACAAAATGCTTCCTAGTTGGGATCCACTACCAACATGGAACCGCGTTACTGGAAAAGACAAATACAAATAGGAATCTGCCTATAGCCGATGGATCCGAGACCCCTGTTTACTCTCCTTACACTTCTATCTAAGTAGTGCACTTTTCAGTAAATGTAGTTCTGACACGGTCATTCTTGAAGAATTGTTTGTCTTGGAAGCGGTTTAGAATGGCTTACCTGTGGACGTATCAGGGATTATGATGGGGACTCTTATGTCTGCCGCAATTGATCCTGGTAGGATAGCGTACGAGTGTCAAACTATGGCAAATTTGTTAAGATAAATTGGGAGATTACCTTGTTGTGCAGAAGTCTTTATTGATGAAGATGAAATTCCGGAGTT
>CATIWQ010392200.1:0-11545 GCA_949673415.1 Euphorbia schlechtendalii
TATTTAAAACTAAGCAATCAAACACACAAAATATGATTAAAGCCACGCAACAACATATGCATATTCCTTAAAAATGACAAAAAGAAAAACTATACTGGTTTGAAGCACAAGATTAATGAACAAAAAGTAAAAATATCAACATTATATGAATACCTGTGTTATTGTCTTCCAATTGTTCTGATTCTTCTTCCAATTGATTTGATCCTTCTTCTAATTGATGAGATTCTTCTACTTCTTCATTTGATATTGCTTCTAATTGTGTGTCATCTTCTTCTTCATGTGGTTCACTATTTAAATCAATGAAAAACTTATTTGATGAATAGATTTCAGGTATTGAATGATTGAAAGGAACATTAAAATCAAAATCCATAATGTGTTGTTATTTGATTGTTTCATCATATTAATGATTCATTATTGCATTTATATAGATAAAGGTTAATAAAAATTGGAATAACAGATTTTGGCGGAAATATTATGTAAATAATTTCAATAGTTTAATTGAAAATTTGATTTAGGCGTCATTCTTGATGTAAATGGTTTCTCAACTTGGATTGCACCATTTACGCGGACATGGAGTTAATGAAGGTTTAAGGGCAAATTAGTCATATCACACCCTTAATTAATCTTTTCTTAATAGGTGTGAAACAGTTAAAACATCTATTATTAAAAGTTGGAGGGAGTGGTAATTATTCTAAACAATGTCTATTTGGTTGTCTACATCTAAACAATCAAATAAATATTCTCTACAATAAATGATGACACATAGATGTTGCATCATACAGGGGTGATGGACTAGGCAAACTACTAAAGATGCATTTTCAAATTGATTGTTTATTCTTTTCTAGGTGTCGTATAAAAATGGTGCTAGACCTTTGCTAATTACTATAACAATTTTTAGATTTTAGCAGTGTTATTGAAATCATACGGTCGATTTGAAGTACTTCACCGGTTTTGAAGAAAATCACATCCTACCAGATCATACTGTTAAAATACTGGTATACCACTAAACCGGTTAAACCGGTATTTAAAAAAAAACTTTTCAAATTTTAGTTTAAAAACTTCCCTTTCAAATTCTTTGCTTTTATTGTTACGTTTCATTTCAAAATCAAAATAAAAAAAGTAAAATCCTAGAATTGATAAAGATTTTTTAGAATTAAAATTTGAAAATTTATTAAGGATATTTATTATTTAGATACTACATTATTTTTAAAAAAATTCATTAATCCGGTATTACCATTTATAATACCGGTAATACCGATCATACCACGTACCATTAACTTCACCGCGATCATATTTTTTTGTCAAATAAATTATTAAATAGGTTGTTGATACTTAGCTTTTTTAATTATATCTCCAGTAGAGCTACGAAAATTAATGGAAATCAAGCTTGGCTAACTCATGAAATGAACAATCCTATAATCTATCCACTTTTATTTAACAAAAGAGAAACTAACAAGTAAGAAAACATAAGCTATACGCTTATGGGGAAAATTTATCAGAATTACTTAAAATTACAAACAAACTATAACAATGACCAATCAAATATTGTTGTTAGAAACTGAGGCACCTAATGTAGAACTTTATAAAATAAAGCTTTGGTATTTTGGAAAAAAAAGCATTTGTTCTCAACTTCCGTGTCTTCAATCATGTACTCTCATTCAAATTTTGACGCATGGCAAACAACTAGGATAGAGAAATAAGCAAATGGGAGAGAGAAAATTAAATGCAAACAAAACTATATGAAAATTAGCACTCGTCAAAATGTAAGTGGTGGACAAGGTTGGAGATAGGTTGTTGGGTTGAAAATTATAATAGAAGAATCGTTCTTCCGCACAAATGACACGTATCTTATAAAACAACTTTTAACCATTACTTTTTATTATTTTTAAAATTAAAGAAACACAAATCATTCGTAAAAGAGAAGGGTTCTCGTGACCTGTTCCCTGTTATAATTTTCCGAGCTGGGACATGGGATTTTATTCCTCATATTTTAATTCCATACACACCCAATCCTAACTGAAGGAGGATGAGCATTTTAAAGTTTAATACGTGAAAAAGTAGCAATATTACCAAGAATATCGGAATAACAGAGCTGTAATTGTTGTCGTCCCAAATCTAGGCTTCTGCGCATTTCATGATATGAACAAGCCATTAATTGCGATCCACGCCATGTGCTTTCGATGCTACCATGTTCTAAAATAAACAACATCAACTATCGTGTTAAGTTCCAGAGCATTAAAAACTATCAGGTTGCGATAGAAGGAATGATGTTGTAGAATTATTTGGGCGCTTCCAATTTGCTTTTTAAATTCGAGCATGCAGCATAAACAATTTATTTCGTACATTTCCCTTTCAATTGTTAAAAAATAGTAATACATCCTTGCTACATCATATTTTATTCCTTATTAAATTAGTTTTAATATTTTAGTATTTTTTTATTCAATTAGTTTTAGGATTTATTTATCTTACCTTATAAAATTGGAATTAGTATTAGTTTGGAGTTTATAAATAGGATTTTTATGTTTTATTGTAAATACAAATTTCAATCTTTTATCAATAATATTTTGTTTTAATTAATTTTCTCTTAATTTGTTCAGCTAGTTTGCAAATTTTTCTTTGTTTGTTAAACCTTTAACATACAATCTTCACAACTTTATCAAACAACGCGTGGAAAATGTTAGGAATCAATAAATTCAATTTTTTCAAATCATAGTGTGAAATTCACAAAGAACGTCGGAATTGAAATAATTGAGGTGAGCGGATGTATAAGCCGTCGGGGTATTTGATAAAGTAGGTGGCTATTAGTAGGTGAAAATATTAGAAAAGAAAAGAGAAAAGAGAATTGACTTATAAGTCGTGTAAAGAAAAAAAAAACACAAAACAACATTACCAAAACACCCCTACTCTCAACTACCACCATCTCCATCTCCATCTCCCCGCCTCTCTTACCAGACACCACCTTTCCTTAAAAACCCCTTTCTTCTCTCTCTTTCCCTTCAGCTACTTCTCCCACATTTTCAATCCCTAATTTTCCCCATTCATTTATCATGTCTCTCACTTCCTCCTCCATTAATCTCCCTTCAAATCCTCTCATTCCCTCCAAACACTCCCATTCCCCTTCTCTTCTACTCAAAACCTCTCCTTCTCGATCCACCCTCCACATCTCCGCCGTCCACGCCGCTGATTCTTCTAAAAACCCTGCTATCTCCGATAAACCGGGGAAGCAACAGGGGCCGAGAACCTCGCCCCCTTCTGCGGCTACTTCTGCGGCTGTTGCGGCGGCGGTTTCAACTGCTGCCAATGTGGTTCCTGGAAAATGGAGCGTTGATAGCTGGAAATCGAAGAAGGCGTTGCAGCTACCGGAGTATCCGAATAAGGAGGAGCTTGAATCGGTCTTGAAGACGCTTGATGCTTTCCCTCCGATCGTGTTTGCCGGCGAGGCCAGGAGTTTAGAGGAGAAGCTTGCGGATGCTGCTACCGGGAATGCGTTTCTGTTACAAGGAGGAGATTGCGCCGAGAGTTTCAAGGAGTTTCATGCGAACAATATCCGTGATACTTTCAGGATTCTTCTTCAAATGGGCGCTGTTCTGATGTTCGGCGGTCAAATGCCCGTCATCAAGGTAATTCCAATTCCAAATCTGAAATGCATATTTCCAATTTCAAATTAGCAGGATTCTCAATTTGTTTGGTATTTATGAACAGGTGGGAAGGATGGCTGGTCAGTTTGCAAAGCCGAGATCCGACCCGTTTGAGGAGAAAGATGGAGTGAAGTTGCCGAGTTACAGAGGGGACAATGTTAATGGAGACACTTTTGATGAAAAGTCAAGAATTCCTGACCCACAGAGGATGATTAGGGCTTATTGTCAATCAGCTGCTACTTTGAATCTGCTTAGGGCTTTTGCAACCGGTGGTTATGCCGCTATGCAGAGGGTTACCCAGTGGAATCTCGATTTCACAGAACATAGCGAGCAAGGAGACAGGTAAAAAAATAAAAATACCCGAGCTGTTCAAATTTCGCTGCTTTGATTTACTTTTGTTGTTATGTTTGTTTCTTTTCGGCAACAGATTTGATCTGATAGGTTTTTTTGTCTGTTTAGACCTTGAGATAGTGAAATGGTCTTTTTCTGCAATCTGTTTCTGTTTTTCCATATGCTTATGCTCTGTTTTCAATTACTCAAGGTTATGTTCAGTTTCATTGTACCCGCATCTTATATCATTACGTAGGAGCCACGAATTTAATGCTGAATTTCAGGATTGATGATATCTGCAACATTTTTTGTCTTCATTTGAGTAGGCTATAATTATTGATTACGTTCCTCTAGTTTTTCACCCTGACATTTTTAATTTTTCGTGGTGTTTAAGGTACCGAGAGCTTGCAAACAGGGTAGATGAAGCCCTTGGGTTCATGTCTGCCGCTGGTCTTACCGTTGACCATCCGATAATGATGACAACAGAATTCTGGACATCCCATGAATGCTTGCTTTTGCCATACGAGCAATCACTTACGCGGCTCGATTCCACTTCCGGCCTCTACTACGACTGCTCTGCCCATTTTCTGTGGGTCGGGGAGCGTACTAGGCAGCTTGATGGTGCTCATGTCGAGTTCCTACGAGGAGTTGCAAATCCACTTGGCATCAAGGTTTGTTCAATTTCCAGAATTACCATCTAAATTTGATCTATAAGTTTTTTTGTTGACATTTTTATTTGATGCAGGTGAGTGATAAGATGGATCCAAATGAGCTGGTCAAGCTGATTGAGATTCTGAATCCTCAGAACAAGCCGGGAAGAATCACAATCATCACGAGAATGGGAGCTGAGAACATGAGAGTGAAACTGCCCCACCTAATAAGGGCAGTTAGGAGGGCAGGCCTAGTCGTTACATGGGTCAGCGATCCGATGCATGGCAACACCATTAAGGCTCCATGTGGTCTAAAGACTCGACCATTCGATTCCATCAGGGTATGTATTTTACTATTTTCTCGTATCTTTTACTTGAACCCAGTATTTTTAATTCTGCTACCTTAATTTTATATGTTCCAACTGTCAATCAAGCTGTCCTTTGTAGATCATGAAAAATAGACGGCTTGTTTATCCAGAAAAAGGGAAAAAAATGATAAAATTTAAGGTGTGGTAGGTAGGAAAAAGACAACTAGTGGGTAGTTGGTGTACTTATATGGCTTGACTGAATTCGCTCTTGGCATATAAAATATACTATTTGATACCCTCAAAATGTTGCTTTCCATTGCGGTGGTTGTACCTCAACTGTTTGGAAAACACGTCGCAAGTCCCCAAGGGTCTTCGCATACAATTTAACGTCAAATTTATAGTATTTCCTTCGAATTCAAATAATGATGTTTTTTTTTGTGCAGGCCGAGGTGAGGGCGTTTTTCGATGTGCATGAACAGGAAGGAAGCCATCCAGGTGGCGTTCATCTAGAGATGACAGGTCAAAATGTGACGGAATGCATTGGAGGATCGAGAACGGTCACATTTGACGACTTGGGTTCTCGATACCATACGCATTGTGACCCGAGGCTTAATGCTTCTCAGTCTCTAGAGCTTGCTTTCATCATTGCAGAGCGGCTTAGAAAGAGGAGGATTAAGTCTGCTACTACTGCTTCTGGGAGCCTGTAATTTTAGAGGTCTCCGATATGTTTGTTCTTTTTAATTAAGTGGCTTAAAAGAGTCTATATCATGTTATGTGTTGTATCATGTGTGTTTATACTGGATGAGAATTGTGTTTTGAGACTTGAAGGAATAAAAGCAAAATCTAGTGGCTGAAAAGTTTTTAGGTTCAAAGCTGGTTTTCTGGTATACTTGATTCGTGAATGCTAATATTTGTTGTTTTATTATACAACTGTACTTTTCATCCCACATAATTTGAGGAACATTAACATTCTTGGAGGGGGGGGAATTAGTCATTTAAATATACAAACAATGTTTTTTATGTAACTGCTGTGTTTAACGGCATACGTCGAGACTTAAACTAGACAATTTGCTGCTGCTGTGGTTGTCTACGGGATGCATACGCCATTGCTTGGCAATAGTGATCAATATTCCAATTGGTTTAACTAAATAATAATTTGTACAATTACTAGTAAAATAATAACAATTTTGCATTCATAAAATTGTATGTTTTGAGGGAAGTAGACAACTAGTATCGTATGAATCGAGCTCTTTCGAAATTGAAATGCTTCCATTAAATACTTGCTAAGTAACAGAATATGTAGTTGAATAGGATGTTGAAGTTCCGTACGTGTCTTTTTTTTTTTTTACTAAATGCATATTATATTTTACCCAGATGAAGCAGTAAATGAAGACAAATGCAATGAACGAATTTAAGCAAATACTACACATAATGTGGTCCACACAAGGAAAATAACAAGGCCACAGGGCAAACAAGACTATCTAAAAGGGAGCAAAACAAACAACAAGGCATAACAATCATAGATCTGAAACCGAAGTTCACTAATAAAAAAAACAAGCAACTTAATCATGAAAATCTACATAAACAATATATATTCTCGAAATCCTTCTCGCTGCTTAGCTATGAAATGATCTCTCTAAAAATACGTAGATCTGAATGCTAGTATCAATGTGTCCAACAAAGATTTGAATACTAGAATCATTTCATTAACTACAAAGAGAATAAATCTCTGTAACCACTGATTTGAACAAGAAATTTATCTCTCTCCATCTACCAAATATTATCTTTCATTTTCATTTCTCTTTTTTATTTTATTTTGTATTTTCAAAATATTTTTTCTCTAAATTTTTCATTGCTCCCCTTATTAATTTATTCAACTTTTATTCAAATATCTATAATAAGATGAAAAGTTTCTAGGAATCAATATCAATGAAATCTCGAAAATAAAATAAAACATTTATAAAAAGATAAATTAATAAATCACCCAATTCATTTAATTAGATCTAAATAGTAAACATCCATAATTCAATGTTATAAAGTAATCGACCTCGGACTTGTTAAAATATAGGAAGTATAGCAGCCAAAATACAGATTTATCCTGTGTACTACTGTATACTTCAATGACACATCCGAAGGTGATTGCAGCCATCAAGAAATGAAAAGAAAGTCATAATAATATGAATAACCCAATAAACTAAAAGATGCTACGCCAATATTCCATCATCCTTGAATAAAATAAACTCAACAATCCAAAAGGCAGTTTTGTGTTTGCTACCAAAATTCAGTGAGTTAAATCACCGAGGACTTAAGCTACAACTGATGGCTTAGAAGCTGCTGACAACCTGGATCTTCTCTTTGCCAAGCTCTCGCTTCTTCTTTCTCTCTGCTCCTTCAATCGCGACGCCAGTAGCTTCTGGTACTCAGCAGCATCAGCCTTTGCCTTGGCAATTCTTTTCTTCTTATCAGAAATTCTTGCCCTCTTCCTCTGCAATGTCAGTGGAGTCACCAATCTCTGAATTTTAGGTGCTTTACTCACCTTTTTCCCTGCACCATAAACCTCCAATTATATACTATCCTATATAGGCTGTATATAATAGCACACCCTGGTGTGTTTGGAAATATTCATTTTGAAAAAACTCGTTCAACTGAATTCACTTTGTCAAATTCCTTTGTTTGGAACCAAACAATTATTGATAGAATTCAAATCATGAAAAATCTAAATTATTGTGAATGCAAGCTATGTTACCTGAACTCGGGTACAAGTATCGGATACGGGTGTGGATCCTGGTATCCGGTACGACATTTTTAAAATTTTAGGATACGGGGACACCGTCCTAATTTTGGACATGGGTACGAGGATACGGAGAAGTCACAAATAAGTGAGAGTTTACAAAAATATGAAAATAAAAAGTATTGAAATTGCATATAATATTGTCAACTGCAAAAACTAAAAATAATCTAGTTACATATCAATTTTATATTAAAACTCCTAGTTAAATGTAAATAAAATAATCTAGTTACATATAATCTTAACGTAGTTCAACTTAAATAAAGCTTAACTGAATTCAATTTCAATAAATCTAGTTACATATCAATTTTATATTAAAACTCCTAATTTATTCAAATTCCAAACAATCTTGATTTGATTTTATTTCAAACAGGTCTAGTGTGGTGATTCGGTGAATAAAATCTAAGGTTGAAAAAAAGAAAGAATAAGAAGTTTGAAAATAGAAAGTGCCTAATCTAAGGTTGAAAAAAAGAAAGAATAAGAAGTTTGAAAATAGAAAGTGCCTAACTGGCACATAATTATAAATTTTAATTACCCAACCCTAAAATGACGTCAGTGCTGAGTTACAGCCCATACTATATTGGTCCAAGCAATGAACACCCATTAAGCCCAAGCCCAACTTCACATTTGTCTTCCCCCTTCTCCATTTTCTGTAATTAGAAAGATAACTAGGGTATGGCTGGCAATCTGAAACTGAATACTAATCCTATGGTGGATCTCAGCGGCTGGGGTAGGGCTGTAGCCTTACTCCGCCCTACCTTGCCGCCACCACTGCTTCCATGGACGTGCTATTTGCGTTACCAATTTACACAGACTAGGTTAGCCGCACCTGTGTACATTTGCAGCACCGGACATGTGTCCGGCACGGGTATCCATACCGGACACCAGTGTACCGGCAAAATTGGTGGGTCCGAGTAACATAGAATGCAAGTAATAGAAATCTTGCAAAAAGTTGCAAGATTTCAAAGGAATTCATTTTAACTTTTAAGTTATCCCTTTAAATATTATTTTTACCATTTTACTTTCTCTTATGCTTTTAGTTGAACGGGTCAAAATAGTTGTATAAATTATTTTGAAAAAATATTAAATATAATAGTTAACAATCAATTGAATTCTTCAAACAAAAGAATTTGTTCGAGAAATCAATTCAATTGAATTCTCTTATGTGAATTCAATTCAATTCTTTTCATTTTCTTATGGAATTTGTTTCCAAACATTAGGGTTTCAAAGAAATTTCAGAAAATTACCATTTTTTGTTGTGAACGTTCTGCGGTAAGTGTTGACATACTTCCTGACATCATCCTCCTTTGAGAGATTGAAGAGCTTGCGAATCTTAGATGCCCTCTTAGGTCCTCTCATTCTCGGTTTCTCGGTGTCTGTCAATCCGGGCAGATCATTCTCTCCCTTCTTGACAATCACCAGGTTCAAAACAGAGAGGTCTTGGCTGACAATGCATCCACGCACCGACTTTCTCCTACGCTCTCCATTTCGCCTTCCATATCCACGAAAGCACGGCGTTCCTATTAAAATCATGGCCCGTCATTATTAAATATATATCGCAAAAGAGGGATTTAAAAAGCACAACAGATGTGTATGTATTAGCAACCTCTGTGAAGCAAGAGACGGACACGGCCAGGAGTCAACACTCCCTGCTTCATGGGGAAACCTTGCTTGTCGCAACCCCCCATGATCTTGAAAACATAACCCTTGAATTCCTACAGAGCAAATGAGCAGTGAACAAACAAAAATAAATACATAGAGAAGTGAATATGAGCTAAATTGCAGTGTGTTTTACCTCCCCAAGGGCATCCCCGCTGACCTCCTGTGAGATTCTCTTGTCAAAAAAAGCCCGCCTAAAGCATCCATGGAGACAAAAAAAATATAAGAATAGTTATTTCTAAAGCATTCTTATCTTGCATCATTGACCATAAATGTAATGACAATCTCAATTTTCAGCTCCAATCATCTAAAATTTCAAGTAATTGAGCTTGTAAAATAAAATAGTTATTTCTAACCTATCATTAGGTAAACAAAACTTATACAGTCGTTCCCAATCGACTACACTTTACTGAAACCCTAATATCCTAAAGTGTTGAGCAGACATTTTTGCTTCTATTCTATATGCAATCTTAAAATTTTCAAGAACAAAAGGTAAAGCGCTTTTCATACTACAAATATGGCTAAATATTCAAAATGTCACGAAGAATTCCAAACAAAATCTCAATGCGGCATACATTTCATAAGAATCCTTACATCTGGTAAAAACGCAAACTTTAAGCATGTAAAGCTTAAGAAAGGCAAGATTAATGAATGAAAAACAATCATATAGCAAAAAATGAGAGCTTACAGCTTCTGATCATCGTCGATTTCGAGCTTCTTTTGACATCCCGTGGTGGGGTTGGCAATATTGAACTGCAAAGAGAATGCGATTCAAAATCAAAAACTGAAAATTTTAGAATCGAATAACAAAAATTGCAAAGGTTAATACCTTCATCCTGGCTACTACGAGCAGAGGCGGCTGCGTCCAAAATAACCTACGGCCGAACAAGATAGATTTGCCTGTCTTGAGATTTTAGGGTTTTAATTGCCAAGTTACTTCATTTTTATATGTTGGACCCAATTTTATTATATCATTTACTTCAATTTTGATTTCCGTGGTTCTTTCAATATCTACCGTCCACGTGGTCATTAATACATTCTCAGCAACAAACATGTCCATGAACCTGGATATCCACTATCCCGATTTGAGCCCGGTTTTCTGAGTCATACTTGACATTAATTTATTTACAATGCACATAGATGGAGTCCGAGCTCGATTTTACGAGTTAAGTTTGATTTTATATAGATACACGAGTCTTATCTGATGAATAATTATATATATATATATATATATATATATATATATATATATATATATATATATATATATATTTTGTATATAAATAATTGTTTATATTATAAATAAGTTTTTTAGATTTTATAATTTTAAATTTTTGAATTTAAATATGATAAGTCGTGTAATAAATTAAAGTATTCAAGTAAATAATATAATTATATGTAAGATTTAGATATATTTAGGATAATGGACATAAAAAATGTCCTTTTAAAAAAAAGTAAACATCAGATGTTGGGTTAAGAAATAAATCCGGAAAAGGCACAAATTTAACCATCATGAAATCGGGACTGACAGTCCAGTGTTCAATTTGTACTAAAAACTGGACTGACAGTCCAGTTTTTAAACCAAATCACATGCAAATAGTGACCGGGGGACAATTTTGTCACCCGGTCAGTGTTCACTGAAAACGGACCTGTCAGGCCCGTTTTCAGTGTCAGTCTGAAAACGGGCCTAACAGGCCCGTTTTCAGTGGGAATCGGAGAGATTCCCACGCCACCTGCTGGGCAAAAAAATTGCCCAGTAGGGGGCAATTTTTTTTGACCCAGTGGGTAAAAAAAAATTGCCTATATAAACAAACCCCCTCCCTCAAAAATTTCCTGCTGGTTAATTTCATCCCCTTCATTTCTCCATCTACAAGGTAATTTTTTTAATCTATAATTATTATTATTTTGTTAGTGTAAATGTAAAATATTAAGTTAATGCTTCTTTTTTTTTACAATTTGTAGGATTAACATTAATATCTACTTAATTGAAGGTACGTACTTTATTTACATTCTACAAATTAATTTTTTGTGCATATATTTACATATTCTTACTTTATTATGCTTTAGTGAAATGAGAAATTAATTATAGTTAGCAAACATAATAGTTAGCAAACGTAATTACTACACAAATTTATTTACATTCTACAAAAATGGGTGCTATTACATAATAGT